>JAQQZT010000038.1:17527258-17541305 GCA_030068275.1 Clarias platycephalus | reverse complement strand
AGCATTTAACACCATTATACCATTTCTGGTGCTTTTATGAAAAAGTCAGAAATTTCTTACAGCATTTAAAATAGAGTTCCAAGCAATAATTTCCCCAGTAACAAACAGACTTAACAAAGCACCGACATACTCACAATATTTACAACATAATGATTTTCTCTTATATTGCAGCATTGTACAACCATTTTGTCCATTCTTTTACTGTTAAAGCACACACTCACCCACATGAGAAATCCATCATTTAATCTTAACATGACGTTTTTTTTTTTATTCACTTAATCTCTCCCTCTCTATCTCTCTCTCTGTCATCCATGTTGGTTTTGATCAATGATGTTTAAAGAATGAGTTCCAATTTGTTTTTTGTTTTTGACTTTAAAAAAAAAAAAAAAAAAAAACATTATTTATTCATTATTCGCAACGAATGCCTGGATCTTATGCTGCATGTTAGATCCCTGGTTATTTTTTAAAAGACATAATTTTTTATTAGAATCTTATTTAAAAATCTCAGTCTCGGAGTGAAACCCCTCCCTGTCGCCATGAACGTGCTCGACACGCAGCGACGAGGACATGTACTCTCCTCTCGTTCTTTCCCACAAATTCCGAACACGGAAAGACCCGACAAGCCGAACACAGCCGAAGAGAGTCGAAGGCGCACGAGAACGACGAGGCGCTACTGGGCGCTGTCCACCAGCCAAAGCGCCTGAAATTCGCCTATTCACTAAAGCCGCCCTTTTCCACACACCAACAAGAATGATCATGTGAACTCCCCTAAATGACCCTCCGCTAAACACAGTCGTGTCGCGAAAGCACATTCATGTAAAAAGAGGAGGCAAAGCCCACAGGCTTATTCCCCCGGGTGTGGGCTATCACTGGAAACCTTGACAATCCAGACAATTAAAAAAAAAAAATAATAAATAAATAAACACTAGAGTAGTCTTATTCCTTGTATTTCAACAAGACGCTTTATTTGGCCCATAAACATGGACAGTGATACATTTTGCGAGCCCATAATCCAGTTTATTGCAGCAGTCTACTGAAACGTGTTGACAGCGTTGAGGTGGGGAGGGTGATGGAGAGAGGAGGAGAGATGGACATAGTGAGATGGAGACGAGAGAAATGGAGGGATGGAGACGGATTGGGGGGGGGGGTGCGATAGCATAACCTCAAAGTCTCCGCAGCGTTTATGATTTAACGGTCGGCTTGCGTTTATTTAAACGTTTTTTTTTTTTTTTTTAATGTCCGCTCGAAAACAGAAACGGTTAAAGAAACGGATTCGGGTGTTGCCACCACCACCACCACCCCAGCCCCCCCACACCCAAAACATGCTCATTCTACCCCGCTGAGACAGGGCCTGAGCCTGCAGCATTATGTCGAGCACTGATGCGCCATGATAGAGCTGAATAAAAAAAAAATCACAGGGGGTCACTGCCGCACACGGAGTCATCTGGAACTGCCAGATGTTACACCTATAGCCCGTTTTATTAGGGAAGATAATAACAAGAAACGCGACGTGCATCTATAATGCCGCACTGAAAGTCGCAGCGCTACAAGGCGCCGCTTACTGGCTCCATTTCACCAAGCCCGAGAACAGGGCGAGCGCATAGGTAAGGAGAATTAATTGGCATCCAGATTCATTAGCATATAGAAAGAATACATTCTGGCCAAACCGCCATCAAGATGGCCGCACGATCACTCTCAATGGACCGGGCTTTCAGCACCATATCCGTGAACAGCACGTCCACGGGCATTAAAACCGCAACGCTCGGGCGTTCGAGTTAAAATGGATCATGGCACAGCTACCCTGTAGCATCATCCCCATAGCTACATTAAAAAAAAAAAAAAAAAAAAAAATGGCGGAGCTGAGGATTCGCCATCGGGCACTAAGTGTGAGCGCGAGTGTTCACTGCACATTAACCAAGAAATCGCGTTCAGAAACCGAGGCACTTACTTCATCTGTTTGACGATGGTGCTTTTCCCGGACTCGCCAGCCCCTGCAGACACAAGAGACACAAGGGAATGAGATTGTCTGCTGTCATGGAAATCCAGCACGATTCTTTGCTTTAGAAATTAAAAATAAGACATCAAAAAATTGTCTAGGCTGCCTATCTATTTATCTACCCATCTCCTATCTATCTGGTGGTTAGTGATAATGTCCACTCCCTGGGATAGCGGTGCTTTCATTACCTAGCAGGAGCAGTTTCACATCCTTGGCCGCAGTGATTCCGTCTTCCTTCAGGTTCTTCTCGATCGCTTTGCTCCTGTCCAAAGCCGCTCTCTCCTCGGCGCTCAGTGTACATCCCATGACTAGACCAACCTCGGCTCTTCGTCTGCTCCAAAACTGTGAAAAGGTGCGGCGGAAATAGCGAGCAAGCCGTGTTCCCCCCTTCGAAAGGCTACCTCTTCTTCCCTGTCCCTCTCCTAGGCTGTCTCTCTCTCTCTTTCTCTCTCACTCTCTCGGCGACTACAGCTAGAGCATTAAATCCCACGAGCAACGGTGTAAGATAACGAATCGGAAATGAGAGCTTGTGTCCGTCTCTCTGAGGTTTGTCTTCGAAATGTCGGTACGGTCCTGGGTTTGTCAGATAAACGGGGAACTCTCTGGGTTCTCAGCGTTTTTCGTTACTGGGCGGCGGCAACAGGAACGCGAGCTCGCATCGTTCGGCTTGCTCACAAATGGAGGTTCGGCGTCGGAGAGAGCGCGCGCGTCGCCGGGCTCTCCACTCTCGCGCGAGCGCGCTGACGTCATGCGCCGGAGGGCGCGCGCGAGCGGGCGGGCGTGCTTGGCTGGTGGAGTCGCGCGCGCGGCGTTAAGCCGCCTACAAAATGGATTTATGACACGGAGGACATGCAAACGGAATCCTGTTTTCCTAATGCAAATGAGCAAGCCGCTGTTTTATGGTGGACTTGCAGAACGCCACAGAGCGAAAATAACAAGTGTGGTCAGTGACAGGCCGCTGGTTCACAGAGGAAAAAGTAAGGTGTGGTCGCTAGCCTGGCGTGTATCACCCGCAACATCAATGTGCAAAGAGCAGAAATGACAAAATCGTATGGTGTGTTTCTAAGATGTCGACAGCGTTTGTTTCATCACTACGAGGCTGCAGAATGTAACACATTTCACGTGCTGAAGGCCCGCATTTAGCACCTCAAAGCACTGGAGGAAGGGACTTCCTGCTGCACAGTCTATTAGTGCAATTACTGATAATGCAGGGAAATTACATCTTCACAGCCAAACTGGACCTTCCACAGTATCCTGACTCTAAAACTCTGGGGTGGGGGAAATGAAAACACTTAATTGTCTTACTAGATTTTCTTGTTTTCTCAAGCAATACACTTTATTTCTGTATGACACCGTATCAAGTTAATCAAATCACAAACGTATTTAAATTCTAGAGTTTGTAGGAGTAGGCTATTTAAACAAAATAAATAAGGGCTGAGTAATATGAGCACAGGAAGGAAAACTGAGAGGCATGTAAAATAATCCCTTGAAAAGCAATCACGATGTAGTGGTCCTATTTTTATGTTAATATATCAACTAAAAGAACCTTGTGACTAAGCATGATAAACAATTGAAATACTCCATAATTATATTAAAAGAAATGCTAACCGGAAGCTTTTGTTTATACGTGAGAAAAATATATTTTGCTAGGTCGTAGGGTCAGGTCTTGACTGTCTAAAAGCAGATGTCATGAAAAACGATAGTTCTAGCATAAAGTTAAGCAGCTTAAAAGACCCATCTCACAATCCTGGTGGGAGTGTTAGATATGGAAAAGCCAGAGAGCACAGTGAGACTGGAAAGAGCTGATTGAATACACCCACACTCCATTACACCAGTCAGTCTGAGCTTATGTTTTCAGATAATACCCACCATTATGGATTGAAACCATTTTAGGGGGACTGTTTTTACACATATTGTGCATATTTGAGTATTTCTCACATTTTACCTCACAATGTTACAATACTGGTTAAATAGATTATGTTTATAACTCCAGGTCTAGACTGAGGCTAAAAAGGGAGCAACAGTCTATAACGGGTATTGATTTTTAGCCCGAAGTGCATCTCGCCATGTTGATACAAATTTTGGGAATTTGTCATGCTGTCACAGATAGGCTGGAAAAACTCAGTACAAATCTCCACTCTCACTCTCAGTAAAACAGCAGCTGAAACCAAAGTGGCTTATATGGGAAATACCCACAACATCTGCTTAATAAACACTTTGCTGCAGAAGCATTTTGAAAGTAAAACTACAGGTAGTTATGGAATTAAATGCAATTGCTTAAGCTTTTTTGCTGTGTATGTGAAAGCATTTTTTTTTTTTTAAATGACTATTAAAATACGTCAGCTGCTAAATAGTTGGGACCATAAGTATTTGGACATTATAGCAATTTTCATTATTTTACCTCTTGAAGTGAAGACTTTCAGTTTTATATTGAAGGGCTTAACACACATGTTGCATTAAAAGTAGTAGATAAAGCCTTTTTTACAAAGTCCTCCATTTGGAAAGTCTCAAAAGTATTTGGAAAAGTGACCGATAAGCCATAGCCACAAGGGTTCAGCACTGGGGGAGTTGAGATGTCAACCCATGCAGGGGTGTCAGAGGACAAATCACCCAAAGCACCCAATCTTCATAAACCTCCTTTTGTGAAGAGATTTTTCTCTCTTTTTCTGCTGACAAACCAGCAACTTAAAATTGTCGGTTGGTCTTTTATTCTTCCTCTTTTCATTGTTTTTGCACTTGCATATAAAGCTGCGGGTGGAGGATGGGTTGCATGCAACCAAGTCTCACACATGGGTGGGGGATGTTATTATTTGATTACCAGTTACACTGAATCTAGGAAGCCAACCACTCTATCATGTTTTATAACAGCTGCTAGTTTTGGAAAGTTAAATAGGTCAACATTAGGCAGGGGAAAAAACCTAAACAGACATTTAAGAGACATATCAGAAACATTAAAAGTGGCCAAATAAACAATTTGGTGCATTCTTAAAAAGAAGAAATGCACTAAGTGAGCTCAGTAACACCAAAAGTCCCAGAAGACACACAATGATGAATATTTTTTTCTTCATCAAGGAAGGAATCCTAGATAGAAACAATATCTTGCTGAGTCAAGAACACTCTTGAGGAGGTAGGCAATCGTCTACAATCAAGCAACGCCTCTTGGGTTCATTCTGTAGACAAATGAAACTAAGAATGACAGGAAGAAAAGCTCCATGGAGAAGAAAACGAAAGGCTCATGTTCCAAAAAACACCAAATAATCATCAGACATGGTGGAGGCAGTGTTATGGCCTGGGCATATATGACTACTAATGGAACTGGGTCACTGGTGTTTAGTGATGATGTGGCAAGTCGCAAGGTGAATTTTTGTTTAGATTTAATCAAATGCTGCAAAACCGATGAGATAGTGATTTACATTTCAGATAGGTAATGACCCAAAATTAAAGATGCACTGAGCAGTTAGGCGGTGATTGGAATCGGACAAATTTCATATTGACCACTCTTAGATATAACCCATAACCAAATAAAACTAATTATGTGTCAATTGTGCACAAGCTGCTGAGTGGTGGAACAGAAAATTGTTCGAATTCAAATTCTGCTACAGATTTATGTAGTAAGGAGTCAAGGGAGCAGATTTGGCTGTGCTGTCAGGGTGGAGTGGTGTCAAACTTGCACTTTTTACTTCAGTCATACCAACACTAGACAATTATGGGTGTCTACAAACACATGTGGATAGTACTTTGTTCCCACCCCTAACAGTACTCGAGCAGCGGTTTAAAAAAAAAAAATGTGGTCAGCTGACGTTACATGTTTTTAGCTGTTGCCTCATTTTCAGTTGTATTTTATCTGTACAGAAAATCTCTTTGCAGTAGCACTTTTTTTTTTTTTGACACTTTTTTAAATATGCAAAATTGAGGTGACCTGATGTACTTTTTTGTGCAGTTTTAAATAAATTTTTTCTTTTTTAATTATTAATAATAGTTTATTATGAAGATAGTATAGAGTATTTATTTTAAATATTTAATAATTCAATTAAACTTATAATGTTGGAAAACATTGGAATATGGAGATTTAAAATAAATCAGAAATCAACCAAATTCCAATCAGTGTCTCTACTTGGTGTCAGTCTTTACCCAATACTTATTGTAATAGCAACCCAAGTGTTTCTTAATGCAAAGAAATGAAAGACAGTTATCTGACCTCAGTTTGCTTTTACTAACTGAAGACAAAAAGACCCACAAATAAGTAACAAATGAAATCGACAATTACTTACTCACTCTCACTCATCATCTATACCGCATTGTCCTGTATTCAGGGTCGCGAGAGGCCTGGAGCCTATCCCAGGAGGCTTAGGGCACGAGGCAGGGTACACCCTGGACAGGGTGCCAATCCATCTTGTATAGCTGAGTAAAACATTTCTTCCCATTTCATTAATTGAATCTACATTAATTTAATATGAAAAACTCAAAACTTGCACAGTACTGTAAGTCAAATAAAAGTCAAAGTATCTGGATTATAAAGCTTACTAAGTTTATCTACAGCATGTGATAGACTTCAAATGTGTTGCCTCCCAAAGCTGAAAATAAAGATAGTATTTTTTACGTTGCATACTTTGCGTTCATTCAAATACTGTACGTTAACGTTCATTGTCACTTCTGCTATAGATTAAATATAGGGTTTTTTAATTTTATATCAAAATACGTGAACCAACACATTCTTCAGTAGTAAGTAAAAACTAAGTGACTAAGTGCCTGAGCACTCATTAAATAATTGAGTCTCTTCAGCTTAAACGGTGAAGTGACAAATACTAATGGAATTTTTTTATTTCAAATATGAAGCATGTTTACACAGGCAACTATGTATATTTTTTCGTGATTTCACTCATGAGAAACAAAGATGGCAGCTGAAAGATCATGTTGGTTATTTTTGTTTGTAAACATTAGTATTTGTCATTATTTAATGAGTGCTCAGGCACTTAGTCACTTACAGTAGTTTTTACTTACTACTGAAGAATGTGTTGGCTCACATGCTTTTATTTTGATATAAAATAAAATAAAAAAACCTATATTTAATCTATAGCAGAAGTGACAATGAACGTTAACGTACAGTATTTGAATGAACGCAAAGTATGCAACGTAAAAAATACTATCTTTATTTTCAGCTTTGGGAGGCAACACATTTGAAGTCTATCACATGCTGTAGATAAACTTAGTAACCTTTATAATCCAGTGTTATGCACTTACTAATATGATATTTATTAGTCAATACACATTGTAGTTTAGTACATTGGCCTGACAAATAAATTTGCATACTTGACCACAACTTTGATGACGGTGCAATGTGGTGGCCAATTAATGTGTGATAAATAAACTCATTCTTATGTCCTCATTGACATTTAATCTCTGGAATGTGCCCGTGTGTTCAGGGAAGGAAAATCCATTGACGTAATAACATTCTGTACAGTCAGGTAGTCAGCTGACTTCCTTTTATTGCCCCATAACATTGCTGGGTCTATACCTGCATAATGGGTGCATTGCTTCATGTGCTTCTCTTTTTACCTTGACAACCCCATTGCTCTGAGATAGGGTAAATATGGAACTATCAGCCCAGATAACCTTTCTCCATTGCTCCAAAGGTTAGTTTTTATAGAAAATGTAAGCCTTTTTCTAATTAGCCTCACTAACTGGTTGATTTTTTTGCAACGCAACTTTATCAACCATTTATGTGATATTTTTTCCCCCACAAAGTTGCAGTTCAGCTCTAACCTTCTAGCTTTTAATAATGCATTGGACAGTTCAATAAATATGTTTAATTAAGGTGTATTTATTTCAGCATCAAAAGTAGCAGGGCATTGCAAATATATGTTTATTAAAGATTAAATGGCCCATCCAGCGTATACACCAATCAGCCATAGCACTAACACCACCGAATGAAATCAAATTGTTTTTCAATGATATGTCAGTAATCTAATGACAAGATCATGGGCTCATCTATGTCTGTGAGGTCCAAAGGCTATCTGGTCCAATGTCACAGAAAAGCCAATGGAGCACTAATTACTGTTAAAACTCAATGGTTGTAGAAAAGTATCAGAACACCCAATGCATCACCCTGCCATGTGTGGGGCTTAGCAGGCAAAGAGTTCAAGGTTGTTGATCCAGCCTCCTGACTCAGTTCCAGACACCACAGCACAACCCAGAGGTCTTGTTGAGTCGTGTCTCAAGGGGCCAGAGCTGCCCTGGTGGCATAAGGGGAACCGACACTATATTAGGCTTAATGTTTTGGGTTTTAACGTTATGGGTGATTCGTGTAAAAGTATAATTGAAAAGAAAATGAGAAAAAGACATTGAGTATTTTACCAGATAAACACTGACATCAAGCCTAGAGACCGGCAGGACCTGATCAGAACTAGATCACTCAAGCTTCTGTTGCTGACCCGGATAGCAATAACTCCTTTTCAGTTCGCTAGTGATGCAAGCGATTAGCTGTAATGTCATGCTTGCAGTGATCTGGCCATAATGACTGCCGGGGTGTGGTCCCTTGGAGAGTGGAGAGTACACAATGAGATGGCAGAAAGAAAGACAGGAAGATCATCTATGAACACCACTCTCATCAGGATCACCACTGCAATCACTATCATTCTACTCAGCTGTCAGTGTCAACTCCAGCAGGCTCATTATAACTGTTCCTGACATTGGCATAGACTTTGGAGACCTAGTCACTCTTCTTTTTGAATGCATGAGCAGTTGTTCAATGTAATTTTAGACCCAGGTAGTTGCCACATCTTGTGGTTAGCTTACAGTAATAACAAAGCCGATGAGAATATCCAAAACATTTCCATGATCTCATGGTGACTTCCTCTGTTTTCAACACTTGGCCCAATAGGCTATCTTAAGCAAGGCAATGCAGGTGTGCCTGCAAAAAATACTGATACTGTAGGTTTTATTTATTTATTCATTTTATTGTCCTACGCTCCCTGCTTCTCAACATTCACTCATCTTTCTTGCTTGAATGAAATCCATATGCTGTTTTTGGCTGAAATCCACACACTCACAGGTTTTGTAAGCCATACTTTTCATGCTACACTGTTGACAGAGAGAATTGACAGAAATCTCAAGCCATTCCTTTATTATTAAAGAGCAGTGAAAACGAACTTGATCATCGTTGCATTTGGTATCAGATTTAGGTGGTTGATTGGGTGGTTGTTTAGTGGTGGTTTAGGTGGTAGTACTGATTTGTTTAGGAAACCGATTCCTATTTTTTATTTTTATTTTCTAATTGTCCAGAGTTTCCAATTCATACGTTCTCATTGTCAATAACACTTATCCTGCACAAGGTCACAAGATTCCTGGAGCCTATCCCAGAGGTACTCAGGGCACAAGGCAGGGAACAGCCTAGACAGGTGTTCTATCCAAGGCACAAACACGTACACACTACATTTAGCCTAATTTGCCTTAAATGTCTTTGAACCGTAGGAATAAACCAGAGAACCTGGTGGAAACTCACCAAATTCAGACAGAACATGCAAACTTCACAAACACAGACCCAAAGTCAGAACTCGAACCCTTGACCCTGGAGGTGCGAGACTACAGTTCTAACCACTACACCACCATGCCACCTCATTTCTAATTGATAATTTTCCTCATGTTTTCTGTAGAGCTATACAGCAAATTGTTTGTCTCCTTCTTCCTTGTTTCCAGCATTCTGTTACATTCATCAATGTAGGAAGAATGTGACATGAGAGTGATGGACAAACAAGCAGAAAATGGATGTGGAAAGACAGGTGGGTACAGCAGCTCAGTGGGAGAACTGGCAGTGGAATTCACACTCCTCTGCTATGTTCCCAAGTCACAGGCTACATTAACAGGCTTTCACACGGCTGTCCATTTTCTTTTTTCAGTCCACAGGTAATAGTCTGAGTTTGGCTGCATGCAAGGAAAGTAAAAACCAACCCCAGACAGCCACCAAATTATACATGCACCCATGTATGGAGTTTGTTTATATGCATACAGAAATATACTTGTGCCTGGGTTCACACAAATCATTCCGGACTGACTAGAATACAGACTAATGAGGAAAAATGTCTCTGTCCTTAGAGAGAGTTTACAGGAGTTTCACATTCACGGGCTAAAGAAATGTGGTGTTTTATGATTAAGCTAGGATTACAAAGACACGTAAACATACTGGTAGCTCCTTTACTAGATGAGTAATCATTAATCCCTCAGCATGCCTTGCACCACATGATGCAGTTATTCAATTCACAAGTCATACAGTATGTGGTGAGTATATACACAGTGACTCAAGACTGCTTAGACCCAAAATACACACTGAATTTATTTTAAATTCAAGTGGTAGACTTTATTTATTTAAGATTTGACCACGGATAGTTGTATTATGTAGAAACGAAGGAGGCTCTAATAAAATATTAAATAAAAGTATTAAAAATAAGCATTTATACAATATATTCACATTATTGGATGCACGATCTCTTAACAGGAGTACAAGGTGAGTACAGTATGTACATTAGGGATGGGATTCACCATGACCAGCTGATTTGATATTAGATGCCTATTTGATTTGTATTGTGATTCTACGAGTATCACATTTTTTTATAAATATTAAACTTTGCAGAGGTACAAGTTGACATCCAGGGTCAAGCAGTCCTCTTGGTTTGGCACAAAACTCTATTCTCTGAGCATATGTGCTGCCTCAGCAGTGTGTCTGCTGCACCAGACCCGCGTGATTCAATGAAGCAAACTCGGGATGGACGTCACAAGCAGTGTTCACTAATGGGGCTTTCCTATAAGGTAGACTGCCATCCCTGTGTTTTATGCATCTGTCCATTACACTACATACAGTAGTGTTGTCATCAAGCAACTTGTAAACTACAGATCACCTCACCTGATTCAACACATTACTCAGTGACAACAGAGTCGCAGCAGTGTCTAGACTCACACTTGCTGCACTTCCGCTTTTTTGAACACTGCTTGTGACGTCCATCCCCAGTTCCCAGCACCAGACGATGCTGAGATCTTGAGGCCTATTACCTAACATTGCATTTCCAATTATGCATCAATCCAAATAATCCCATTTTGATAGCAAACATTTGTTTGGGGTCTTTGTGATGGTAAAACCCTTCGCAAACGTTATACAGGCAAATAACCTGATCTAACATTATACTGAACAACAATATAGCAATTAATGTTAGCCAACATTAGTTGTGTTGCAGGTTACCTAACAAACTGGGATTAGCATAAACTTATAACTATAAAAAAATAATACAGATATGTTGGCTATACAAAAACAAAAGAAAAATGTTATTATTAACCACCTTTATTAAGCAGGAACATCCATTTTCATGCCTCACAGAAGTCTCTCCAGTGTTGAAATGCAAACTGGGGAAAAGAGGACAACCGAGAGTGCTCTCTGGCCAGCTGCCTCAAGCTGCTAGACCAAATGTGAAACCTGGAACTTACCACTGCAGAGTAAAAACAAAACTTTGTCTCTGGAGCTCTCTGGCCAGCCAACTTCCAGGCCAGGGGCGGACTGGTGAAAACAGGCCAACTGAGAATGCTATTCGGTCGGTCACCTCGATCGGCTAGCCTGTGGGCGCGGTGCTAGAATTCGCCACCCCAGAGTAAAAATCGAATTATCGCAGGGGCTACATATTTAAATGGTAATAAGTCCAGAACTGGCAAACTTTACATAGACCCTATATACAGGCCACAAGCCCAATATACTACATTGACATTGTTCTTTGCTTTTGTCTTTTCTTTTAGCTTATTCCTCGTTTTTTGCTCTTCTGATTTTCTCCTCTTTGGCTCTTTCTTGGACTGAAGCTCAACAGGAAATGTTTCCCGCTCCTGCCATTCTGTGCAGAAGCACAAGAACTCCATCTACCCTGGTGTTAATTGGCTAGAGCAGTGTTTTGCTGTTCGGGTAGAACAGCAATGCTTATTTCCCATTTACAGAGCCAGGGGCTGCATGCAGACAGTGCATCCTTTGCCAGCGTGCACACTGAATAGAAAGCTAGAGGAAAATTGCCTATATAAGCAATTATTGCACACTTATGAGGAGATTTTCTTGAAGATAATGCTCTCTATACTTCAGTACTCAATATGTCTTTGTGTCCATGAGCGTACTGAAAGACCTAGAAAGTGGTTGGAGCACATTCTTCCCCACCAACAGGTAACCCAGGGTTTCACAAAACCTGCGAATTGCTGAGCAGACTCTACTGGTCCCAGATATACAGAAGTTTAAGTCCTCGTCCAGCTGTGCTCCAGGCTCAGAACCCAGATTTTTAATTGGAAACCTTCATTCCAAGAAAAAGGTGCAGTGCTGGTAGACATCATACTCAGCTAATCATTCTTGTGCAAAATAAAATAATGTTTTGCTGCCTTTTAACTTTTATTAGTCAACATCACAGCCATGGTCAAAAGTTTTGAGAATGACACAAATATAAATTTTTACAAAGTCTGCTGCTTCAGTGTTTTTAGATCAAGCATTTAATAAGTGTCAAAGGCTTTTATTTACAATTACATTAAGTTTATACAAATAGTCAATATCTTCTTTTTCAAGACCTCTGCAATTTGTCCTGCCATTCTCTTAATCAATGTTTGGGCCAAATCCTGAGTGATTGGAGCCCATTCTTGCCCACAGTCAATGCTTGAAGTTTGTCAGAGTTTTTGTTTGTCCATAAGTTCTCAATTGGATTAAGTTCTCGGGGAGTTTCTTCCTGTCAAATGACCTTCACTGACCCTGGACCCAAAATTTCAATAATTTTTTCCCAGCCACTTGGTTATCACTTTTGCCTTATGGCGAGGTTTTCGATCATGCTGGAAAAGGCATTGTTCATCACCAAATTATTCTCAGATGGTTGGGAGAAGTTGCTCCCTAAGGATGTTTTTGTACCATTTGTATCAAAAGATCTAAAAACACTGAATCAAAATTGTAACCATGGCTGTAGTTAGCAAGACAGCTACAGTACAGTATATTTATTATGCTGCTTTAAGGTTAACTAATAAGGAGGAATGTAGACATGCATGTTACTCCGCACATGATTGATATTGTGATTTAACCAACACTTTACATTTTCTATCAGTTCCTTAAATTTTAATTAGACAGTTCCATTTTTTATTGGTTCTCTTGGATGACATGTTTTAGTGATGATTGGATCTTTAAGGGTGTACAAAAATGTGAATTTCAAACAAGATTATGTGAATATCCTTCTTCTCACTTGGAGAACTTCGGTGGTACAATGTGCTACAGTACAGCTATGGTCATGAAGACACTAAATAAGTTCTGGCTGATGCAGTATCTCATGCTCTACAACTTGGTGGTCACTTTTACTTCTGTAATATAGTGGAGTTTCAGCTATCTGTTTGTTTGTACCTTTTTATTTATATATGTTTGCATCTCCTTATACTCATTTTCCAAAAAGAATCAGATTTCATAGGTAGCATCACTGGACCCAACAAAAGTTATTACTTAGTTTTCTTTTTCATTTAACAATTCATTTGTCTGTGGCATGACAACAAACGTGGCAGTGAAGCCCCCAAACAGGAAGTAGTGTTATATCTTCTCAACAGTCAGTTTCACTGTCAAATGACCTGCACTGATCCAGATAGACAAATACTCTACAGGTGGTCACGGTCAAAATTTATGCCAAGAGTTAAAATAATGACTAAACATTTTAATGATTCCCTCCTTGGGTCTATGGTTGCACGCTCTCCCCATGCAGGGTATATTGGTTTCTTTCCACAGTCCAAACATATGCAGATTAAATTAATTGGCATTACAAAAATTTTATATATTAATATATCTGAATATATTGAAATATTTTGTTGTCAAAGGACATATCAGACCTAAATACAGTGGTGTCAAAAGTATTCACATTCATTACTTGAGTATGAACCGTAAGTAACCGAAACCTGGATTAAACAGGATGAGTATGTAGCTTTAAATGAAGCTAGTCCTCCCGGATACAGCTACATACACCAGCCTCGGTTAACTGGTAGAGGAGGAGGCGTCGCAGTTATTCACAATGATAATCTGTC
>JAQQZT010000038.1:17501171-17514112 GCA_030068275.1 Clarias platycephalus | reverse complement strand
TTGTGATCACGTGACACTCGGCGTCAAAACAAGAAGCGCATGCGTGATACATGATACTCGGTGCTCGTAAACCAAGAATTATTCGTTTTTCAAGTCAAAATCTATTAAAAATCTTTGCTCGTCTTGTGAAACACTCGCAAACCGCGTTACTCGCAATCTGAGGTTCTACTGTAGGTTAATATAGATGATATATGCAAATTAATATGATATTAATGTTAACTAAGGTGTGGATTTAATAGTTGAATGATTAACCTATGGTACGTCTAAATCAAGGTTATAATGATTTATGTTTTTATGAGGAAAAAAAGTCTCTTAAAGAAAAGTAGAGAGTACATGATTATTGCTCACTGGCCTGAACATCACCAGAGAATTCTCTTCCATTATCTGGGTTTATTATGAAACCAGGAATAGAGGAAAAGTGATCAGAACAGGTTGAGGTAAACTGGAACAACGTTGATTTTATTTTTTATATGGTTCACTTTTATTATCAGAGTTCCTGCTATAGTCTCATACATTCCGGTATCCTGTGCTCATTTTTTAAAATATGTTTTTGGTCTAATGATTCCCAGCATCAACTGACAAGCATAATCAGAAACTGTTTATTCTTTTGTAAATACTTTCTGAAACTTATATACTTTATACATAATTCATAAGTAAATCAAAGGAAACTGCTTGTCAGCATCCTCAAAAGAAAAAAAAACGCTGCAGTGTGTCTTTGTAACAGGTGAGAATGTTTTGCACAGCCCACTGTGTGTTCTTTCTGTTTGCCACCCAAACACGATCTAAAACCTTTTAGAATTATTCTGTTTTTTATTATTTTTTTTATTGTATAGTAGTACCAGTCAAATATTTGAACACAAGTTTGAATTTATTTTCTACATTCTATAGCAATACTGTTTTTTAGTTTTTTTTTACTGTGAAATAGCACACATGGCATTAGGTAATTAATCAGCAACAACAACAGTCAGTTGTTATTTTAAGACAGGAAGGTCAGCTGAAATCACCTGAGCATAAGTAGCAGACACATCTCAACATCAGCTGTTTAAAGTAGATTATTGCATATTTCGGATGCCTTCAGCTTTGTTTAAATATTAGAAAAGATTATAAATTTAGAATTAGCTGTGTCCAAACCTTTACCTGGTATTTATATAAATATTTTAATGTACTGTAGTCTTGAGGAATAGTTCTTCAGGCTTTTTTTTTTTTTTTTTTTAATGAGTTTTGGCTCTCATTTTTTGTCCAGTGCCTGTACCTGACCAGTTTCAGTTTCAGGCTAGCTTGTAACTTGAACCAATGCTAGATTACTGTGCAATACTTACAAGTGGCCTTGGGTATATATACAGTATATCATTTAAATAGATTATTAGATACTCCTTTAATGTATATACTGGATTTTTTTTTCTTCCTAGACTGGTACCAGCTTCCATGTCTTTGACCAAGGAAGATTTGCCAAAGAGGTTCTGCCCAAATACTTCAAGCACAACAACATGGCCAGTTTTGTGCGCCAACTCAACATGTGTATGTACTTTTACACAACATAGTAGAAATCAAGTTATTTGTCACTTTATAGGTCAAGTTTCATTTAGTTATTAATTCTAGCAAAAAAAAAAATTAGAGCAGCTGCAAAATCTAAATCCTTCTTATATTATCAAATGTAAGAAATTTTCAAGAATTTGCTATGAATGTTAAAGAGCAGCTTTTGATGATTTTAAGCTAAGTATTGAATAATTAATTGGACTGTCAGAATTTGCATTTACCATAATATCTCTTTAATGTAGTTACAGAAATAATAAATATTACAGTGTAGCATACAGTATATGCTACTCAAACCTAAAAATAAACTAATAATAACCTGTATATATGAACATATGTATGTATGTATGTATGTATGTATCATCTCATAATTGTTTCAGATGGCTTCAGAAAGGTAGTGAATATTGAACAGAGTGGACTGGTGAAGCCAGAAAGAGATGATACAGAGTTTCAGCACCTTTTCTTCCTCCAAGGTCATGAGCATCTGCTAGAACACATCAAGCGCAAGGTATGATTAATGTACAGCTATACACTTGCACAATTTAGTGTTGCACATAATCACATTGGTTTTATTGACGTGCATGACATGATGCTTCTTCAGTCTGATTCTTTGTGTATGTGCTTTCTATCAGGTGTCTATAGTAAAGAGTGAGGAGACTAAATTTAGACAGGAGGACTTGAGCAAGCTTCTGTATGAAGTACAGGTGCTTCGCAGCCAGCAGGAGAACATGGAGTGCCAGCTACAAGATATGAAACAGTGAGTTATATAATGTACAGTATGTGATTACAATTTGCTATTATTTGCAGTATTCGATGATGAAGCAGGTGATTTGTTTGCACAAAGCTCCCCTTTTCGTTCGTCAATCAACATCCCTGGTTTAACTATTGGTCATGAGATGTGGGAATTGATTTGAAACAAATGTGAGTACAGGCAGTAAAAATTAGGTTCTTCTGCACTTTGCTTGGCAACCTAGGAGAAGCTCAGAGTAGTGCTGCTGCACTGGAATCTCTATAAATCCCCCAGGAAGAATGTCTCAGCTTCCTAGCTTGCTGCAACTGTGCCCCCTAGCAGGAGAAGTGAGAAAGTGTCCTTATATTCTTTATCCAATTTGTCTGTTTTTTTTTTTATATATATATATTACCAATTTTCTAGCAATTAACTTTAACCTAAGAAAGATTGTATATGATTGTATTGTATTGTATGATGGCTTCTGTAGGTGAAAGTGTTTGTTCTTCCCTCTGTAGCATTGTCACCCTAAAGGGATGTGACCCTTTACCTACATTTACCCTCATTCCTCACCTAGTTTTAGTCTCTATTCATTAAGCCTGTGCTTTGTGCCTGCTGTTTGAATAGAACTCGCTTGACCTTTTCGTCGGATGCAGTGAAGGTCGTGTGCATTGATCATGTCCTGGACCCCCACGTAGATCAATGGCTCTGTATGTCAGCAGTGACAGAAGAATGTGATAAAGCTGTGATAAAATTGAACGTATTCAATCTATACCAGGATATCTCTTTATTTGTGTAGGCAGAATGAAGTATTGTGGAGGGAGCTGGTGTCACTGAGACAAAACCACACACAGCATCAGAAAGTTATGAACAAGGTATAAAAATAAAAAAAACGAAAGAAAAGTAAGAAACAGCACATATGAAGCATGTAGACATTTTGGTGTTTGGTCTAATGCTGAATCCATCTCTGGCTTTGTTATTAGCTGATTCAGTTCCTGTTCAGCCAAATGCAGGCGAGCACTTCCAGCGCGGTCGGAATGAAGAGAAAACTGTAAGTACTCCTACTCGCTACAGAATGTTACCTACCCACACTAGGATGATGCAGCCATGCTTGGATTATCTCACCCACACATATTCAAGGCAACAAGAAAATCACAAATCAACATACTCAGACCTAATAAGCACAGCTGTGCAAATGGCCAACTCAGCTGGATTTGGTCAGGTGACACAGTTCACTGGTTCGACTGCCCTGAATGGAACTGAATGCTGAATCAGATCTACCAAGCTCTATGACTCTCCAACAACACACACATACGCACACAGATACATACACACACAGGCACACACATCCACCCCCCTACACACAACCAAACAAACCAACCCTGTGAACCACAGCGCATGACCCTCTATCCTCTATGAAGAATGCACTGTCAGCTAGGGTGTATCAGGTGAGAGGGAGGACAAGGTCTAGTTATCTACTGCACCATAATACAACTTTTGTTTAGCATATACAAGTAAATTCAAGCTGACATAAAAGCATTTAGGAAACCTGAACATACCAAGGGAAAAAAAATATTGGACCATATTTTATATCCTGTCATCATTATTTGAATTACAGTTTGCTCGTTGTGCTCCCTTATTCCTCAGGCCCCTGATGTTAGATGACAGCTCCAGCACTCCTCCTACCTCCAAACTTAATCACAGCCACTCCGTGGAGTCCATGCAAGAAGCCTTTTACATCCAATCGGTAATACAAGAATACAAGTATGAGCAATAGAGAATATTGAAAGAATTCATTGAAAAATCTGATGTGTATATCAAATGAAATTAATCTATGTCTTGCCAAAAGTCAGATTGAAAACCTAAGACCCTATGACTATTTTATAAGTAATTTTTTATATAATTTTTTTTTATATATAAGTAGCAAGTGTCAAGCATCTCATTCCTTTTTTTTTGTCAGCCATCCACAGAGGTTGCCTCCTGTTCCACTAGCAACACAATGACAGTAGGGCCAATCATCTCCGATATTACTGACATGTCACAGCCTAGTGCAATGGCTATTCAAATAGAGGAAGTAAGGTATGCATATTTGCACTTTAAAATTTTTATTTAAAGTAAATTAATTTTATATAAACATTCTTTAATTGTTTTTGTTTTCATTTATGTAGCTAACCTATATATTTACTTACTTGATTTTTCATTTTGTATGGATTAAATGGTTTGTTCTTATACATTGCAATATGGGATCTTTATATAGGGAAAGATGTCCAATGATTATTAAGGAAGAGCCAGTGAGTCCAAGTGTGCACAGGTGGAGTGAGGAGATTTCTTGTGGTGTGTGTCCTGAACCCCCCGTTCTCCCCTTGGCCATGGTGCAATCTGTCCTAGAGGGCCGAGGATCAGGCTCTGGAGACAGGAGGGCTAAAAGGGCAATGGACAGGTTAGTGCAGTGGATAAAATGTTTGATTTGAATAATTTTAGATTCTTAATTATCATTTAATATTGTGTCTGTGTATTAGGCCAAAAACATCTGAAGCTGTTGAAAATGTAGACATGAGCTTTGAGGAACTACAGCTGCTCCTGAGAAACCACCAGCAGAGCGTAGAGTCCAGCTCTGTCAATGTGGATGTAGGTACAACATAAAGCCAGATACTATTTAAAAAAAAAAGAAGAAGAAAAAAAAAAAGAAAAAAAGAAAAAATATATATATATATTATATTATATTATATTGTATTATATTGTATTGTATTGTATTGTATTATGTTATTATTTTTAATATTTGCTGGATCAACAAATATTTTATAAAAAGAAAAGTGGGAGAAAAGGAATATTTGTTAATATTTTTTTAAAAAGTGGCTTTTGCGATCTTTTTGATCACTTCAAAATAGGTGTGTTAAACAAAAGGTACCAGTGCTAAGTTGTTTAACACATCTTACTGTAAATATCCAGAAATTAAAGCTACGTATAATGTTCATTGTTTGAGCTTAAATCCAAAGGTCTTCAGTTTGTTGCAGAAACAGAATTACTTGCGTATAGCTTGAATTGGTCTGGCACACTCGCTTATTCTACCTTTCTTCTGGTTGACTGCACACATTGTAGAGGATTCTGACTTCTTTTGAGTCTAAAGTTGGTCTGTGAGGACACTTGCTGTATTTATGCATACAATTTTGCAATACAATACTATTGCAGGATGGGCAGAGTGAAATCATAGAAACATCGTAAAGTATTTTCTTTTGTTTCTATTTTTCCAATAAATCTATACGCTTAACCTGTAAGTAAGCAAGAAAGTCTATTGTGTCAGAACGTCACTAGCACTGAAACACATGCTGTGTTATTTTATGTACCTGTACAGTAGTTACACTACATCGTATTTTATGTTTGTACATTCAAATGATACTCACGTTAATTATTCCTTTTTTTTTTTTTTACTGTGAAATCTAACTAAATGTCTTAATCATGAACTGCCATTGCTTTTTTAGGCATTCACTTTAAGCATGCCAATGAATGAGTGGAACTTCGCAGAGCTGGACCCAAATCTCAAATCAGTCAGTAACACACTGCTTGAAATTATCTTAGATGCTAGTCTTTACCACTCAAGGATAAAGTATTCTTGTTTGTTTCATTATGCAATTAATAATCTGTTCCTAATAGATTGAATTAGCTATTTAGTTGTACCATCATGTCTATCTGTGTATTGTATGTATAGGAGATGGCCAACATCCTTGTCCCTGCTGCTCTGTCTCAATACATGTTCCAGTGTCAGGAAAGTGAAGTGTGCAAAGCTAATGACTGTGAGGAACAATAAGATCGTGACATTGCATCTGGTACAAGTTCTTCTTCCCAGACCATCAGGTATCACCTGCTATTCAATCCATTTTATTTTGGATAGCTTTATTTCTAGCTGACACTATTGTCTGGGTTTGCTGCAACACTGAGCTAAAATAGGCTGCTCTGGTTTGGGGAAGGAAGGAAACTGCGAAATGTAATGCAGTCCTTTTTATCCCACGAATAAAATAACAAAAGTGACATTTATTGGAGTAATTAAAGTATGTTTCATCTTTGGCTTACCCTCCTTGTGGAGGGTGTTGATAATCAGCATGATTGATTATCAACCCTACGATTATGGTAGCATGTACTAAACTTGACTGAGATGCTTGGAATTTACAGTAAAAGGGCAGCTGGCATAAAACCTGTGCCAAGTTGTGTGTGGTCTGGATGATCCGCTGTGGCGACCCCTCAGCGGGAGCAGTCAAAAGACTAACAATAATATGTCTGTGTCAGAGCATCTAACGAACAGAAGAGAAATCCAAATCGATTCAATAGTGGGTGTGACCACCCATTACCTGCAAAACAGTATAAATTCTTTTAGGTACACTTGCACACAGTTTTTGAAGAATCTTGGCAGGTTGGTTGTTCCAAACATTTTGGAGGACTAACCACAAATCTTGTGTGGATGCAGGCTTTCTTAAACCTTTCTGTCTCTTCGTGTAGACAGACCTGATGATGTTGAAATCAGGGCTCTGTGGGGGCCAAACCATCACTTCCTGGATGCCTTATTCTTCTCTACACTGAAGGTCATTGTGGTCATTGTCCTGCTTCAGAATAAATTTGGGACGCCTCCATGAAAAAACTGAAGAAGAAAAAAAACAGACAACAATGACCTCCCTGATGATATCGTATGATGGATAACAATCTCTCAGCATTTCTCAGCATCGAGGACACAATTGATCCTGACCTCCACCAAACTTGACTGTTGCCTGTAGACAGTCATTATTGTACCGCTCTACAGCCCTTCTTTCCCCTGCTACAGCCAAATATTTTACTCATTCACTTTGACTCAACAGTCCAGAGCATCTGCTGCCATTTTTCAACCCCCCAGAGTTGAGTTGCTTAGCCTTGTTTCCACATCGGAGGTAAGTCTTTTGGGCTGCAATTTATCCAAGAAGACCACTTCTGGCTAGACATCTCCGGACAGTAGATGGGACAGTTGCTGATAGCACTGATGGACATCTTCTGTTGTCGAAAGGAATTAAGTATGACTGTCTTTCATCTTCAGCAATATATTTTCTTAGCTAACCACTGCGTCTGCGATACTCAACATTGCCCGTTTTTTGTACTTCTTCAAAATAGCTTGTACAGCACCTCTTGAAACCCCAGTCTGCTTTGAAATCTTTGCCTGGGAGAGACGTTGCTGCATATATACCTACCTTGTATCTTGTTGCTGTGCTCAGTCTTGCCATGGTGTATGACCTGAGGCATGAAACTGTCATACACAACCTCACTTTAGTACCACAGTTTGGCTGTTCCACACCATTTTAAGGCTCCTAAACAGCTGTTCAGTTAATGAATGTCAACCTACATATAAAATTGATAATTAGCACTCTGATCCTAAAAAGTCTCTGACTTTGTGCAAGTGTAAGACTCGATGCTGGTTTTGGAGCCAACTGGTGGTCACACCACAAATTGATTTGATTTAGATTTTTCGTCTGTTTGCTCACATTGCATTTTGTAATTTAAAAAAATGTAAAAATAAAAAATATAGTGCATTTATGAAAGCATTTTTAATTTACAGCATTTCTTCACACCTGCCAAAACGTTTGCACATCATTGTGAGTGCGTGTTGTGATAATTACTGCAGTGATTAAATTATTATTTTTTTATTACATTTTCAGCTGGCAACTAATTATTTAACTGTATGATGCAGTGAGTATCAAGAAAAGAAAACAAATAAAATTAAATAAAATAAAAAAAAAACATAATTAAAACCTGGAAGGATAGTGGTCAACCATTATCTAGGAAGAAATGTGGCTGGAAAAACATCCTTAGTGAGTGTGATGGGAGTTAACTTAATGGTTTGGTGAAATCAAATCGTAAAAAAAAACCAACAGGAAGTTTTTTTTTTTTCTAGTTAGGTGCATCAGGGTAATAAGAGAGGTGGATGAAGTGATGCACCCATCATGCCTAGTGACTTCCATACAAGTGTGTGGGAACAGTGTTATGATCTGGGGTTGCTTCTGTTGGTCAAGTCTAGGTTCAGCAACTTTACAAAAAAAAACTATACAAAAAAATGAGGTCTGCCTGAATATAGTCAATGACCAGATTTTTTCCATCAGTAGATTTTTTTTCCTCCCTGATGGCTCGGGTATTTTCCAAAAATTAAAATGTCAGGAACATCAGGCTCAAATTGTGATGGAGTGGTTCAAAGCAAATGAGACATAATTTTCACACAGCCCACCACAGAGTCCAGGCCTTAACGCCATTGAGAGTCTTTGGGGTGTGCTGGAGGAGACTTTATTCAGCAGTACAATTCTCCCCAACACAAGAGAACAGAGAAATTACAGAGAAATTTGTGCGACTCTGGACAGAAATGAACCTTGTGACGTTGTATAAACTTACAGTATCATAATGATTTCACAGCCATAATTAAAGAATTGGATGAGGAGGCCTGGCTCTTAATTAACATTCCAGTTCATCCCAGAGGTGTTCAGTGGGGTTGAGGTAATTTTCCCCAAACTGTTGCCACAATTTGAGAGCATACTAAAATATCTTTAAATGCCATGGCATTAACCTTACTCTTCACTGAAACTAATAGGGGGCAAACCTTTAAAATTCATTAGATTTTTTAGGCAAACTCATTAGATCTTATAGAATGCCATAATATCCGAACTCGTCTGAAAATGAATTAGGCAGTTTAAAAAGCAGTGGGAATTCTGGGAAGTGGAATAGGGTGTACACACTTTGAAAGGAAATTGTTGATAAAAGTGATGGTTGGATTATATTATTATGAAGGACGGATGATTTGAGTCGTGACCAGGGCATGGGTTTACCAACAGGCAAGGTTCTAGGGACCTCTTTGATAAAGGGCACAAAAGGATCAGGGTGTTTTAAGATGGGAGCTGTAGTGAAGGCTTTCTAAAAGATCTTGCATTTCATTGGAGATGCTTGGCTTTATCCTTAGTCTTGCAGCAATCATACTGAATCCACAAATTAATATTATTAGAAATTGATGAATCCCAGAAAATGTTGACTTCCTTTGAGTCTGGTCTATTAGTCACTCTTTATCCATCAGCATTTAGCATGTGAAGATCTTCATATATCTAACATATGAAGAGAGATCTTGGGAATACACAGATCAGCCATAACAATAACACATTAATATGATTATCAATTTTATACCAGTACACTGGTGACAATTATGTCTGTGGGGAAGGAAAGTCAGTCTGTCCAGAAAAAAGTTGATGCTGACCACAATAAAAAAAGGCACTATAACACCTAGTGTACCACAGGCCACCACACACAGAGCCTGGCAGGCAAAGAGCCCAAGGCCACTAACCTGGTCTCTAAATTCCACAGATCCCAATCCAATCAAACATTCATGGGATGTGCCAGACAAAGAGGTCCCCTCCACTAAGGCCCCACCAGGATGAAGCTCTTTCCAGCCACTCAACAGCACAGTCATGTGGACAATTGTGCAGGAGCCCCCTTGGCTTTTTTTGCTGACCATGTCCTTAAACTCTCGATACTCTTGGGCTACGTTCAGCACCTCTGATCCATGTTTCAGGGCTTTTATTTGTCATGGAAGACATTAAATGTGAGAATAAGTTTACCAATATGTGAGCTCCTTTCCTTTCCATGAGTTGAGGGTCGTCTGTAAGAAACCACGAACCTCCCAAAAATGGGGATACTTGGAGATTCCGGTAATGAGGAGGGAGATATTTTTAACATGAAGAGCATTCACTTTGATGTTAATGGGTTCCATGCAATTTATAACTAATCCTCTTCCTAAGAGCTCACTATCCAAACCTGTACAGGATGAGACAAAGGCCTCAGAGTCAAGTTCAACTTAAAAAAAAAAAAAGCACCAGTCAATAAAGATCTCTTTGGTCTCTGGAGTAAGTCAAAGTTTGAATACATGAAACTTCCCTGACCACATGACCAGAACTGGGAGTCTAAATGGAACTCACCTGATCCTTGAAGGAGAGGTGGGTTTACTGGATGTTGGTTTTATGGTTCAATGAGCCACTCTATGCTGTTCACTGCTACAACAATATCATAGGTGTTCTCACTGTCAGCATTGCCTCTTTCATTCATTCACCTGACTGAATCCAGCTGCAAGGGCCTAGATCCTGACACTGTGGGATTTACTGAAGGTTGTTGAATGTGGATTACCAGTGCTGCAATAGTGCATCAAGGTGGATGAACATATCAATCAACAAGTCAAGCGTAGCTCGAGTGTCACACTTTAGCATGAGAAGCTGCTCCCTTACTTCTTTCCTCTCGGGAGGATGATCAGTGACCAACTTGAATCTCTAAATGAAAGATTTGTAGTGTCTGATGTCCTCATCTGCTCAAAATGACCAGTAAAAGGGTTGATAAACTGAGAATTCTTATTCTGTTCAAGGATCCCCTCATACTAAGATAAATAAAGTGAACACTGGAGCAAGAAACCTTTACACTTCTCTGGCTCTCTGAAATACTTTTCTGGGATGTGGCAATAAGGGAAGTGGCTGGTTGAGCCGTATTTTGGAGCTCCTCATTGTGCTAGTGTATATCTCCTTTGATATGACCTTGATTAGTAACTTAGTAATAGCTTAGTGTTTTGCACTGTCGATTCCCACCCCGGGTCTAAGTTTATAGGATCAGGGGTAGCTCAGTGGTTAGGGCACTGGACTGCGGTTCGGAAGGTTCCAGGGTCAAACCAAACGACCACCAAGTTGCTGTTGTTGGGCCCTTGAGCAAGGTCCTTAAAATGTAAGTTGCTCTGGATAAGGGTATCTGCCAAATGCCTAGATGTAGATTAGTTAGAGCTTGATGCCAGTCAAAATCTCTGCCTGCTCCACCCACTTAGTAAGATTACTCCATCCATGTTAGCTGAAGTAATCTCTCAGGGATGGACACAAATGCAGTTTAAACAACTTTAATAACACTTGACAGAACAACAAGTATGGTTTTTGTCAAAATCAGATTTGAGAAACAGGCGAGAGTAATTTGCTGGATTAGACAACATAAATATGATCATTCAAATTCAGAAATGTAAGCAAAACAAGACCAGAACCAGTGGTTAAATCATGTGAGTATGAACGTGACAGGCTCTGTGCCTCTTGGGTGTTTGTTGCAGCCATGTTAGGAAAGTACTCCAAACTCTGGATGTGCAGCCAACACTAAATTCAGCATGGGCTCACTCACATTCACAATGTCCAGGGGTAAAGTTTTGTCTAGCCCATATAAGCTTCTTTACACACTGAAAGTTCAAAGTTTCTTGGGTGTTGGGATTCAATTCTCTCCAATATTTTCCTTCACTGAGCTATATGACCATTTGCAGCCCAATGTGATGCTTCTCCCTCCCGTATTTTATTGTAGCTGTAGAGTTCTTGGCACAATTTATGCAACTCTTGTCTGTTCTGTAACCTGAATTACTTCCAAAGAACTTATTTGTTCCAAAAGAGTTCAGATTTTTCTACATGCTTGTGTTCAATTTGAGATGCACATCACTGTTAATATTTTTAGCAGAGGTATAGAAATGGAGAAGACTGTTGTAACTGTCGCTTCTGCTGCTTTCAGGTCATCCTGCAAATCTTTCCAAGTGACTGCTGGCTTCTTTTTCAGCACCTTTTCATTAGTGCGAGAGCGAGATGTGAAATCTTGCATGGCTCTCCTATCCAGCGCTGATTAGTTCTGGTTTATAAAATTTTGATCTGCATGTTATTGAATCAGCTGTATTGACAGGGATGTTTAAGATATTTGCTATGGCTCTGTAGTTTTTCTATATAAAGGTTGTTTTCCCCTAGGGAAGCTTTTAGTAACTGTCAGATTCATTTTTACCCTGTCAATTTCAGTTTTAAACATACCTTTGTGTATGCTTATAAGCACATACGTTTATATTCATGCCTCTAAATACAAACTGTGTGTACATTTGAACTGGATATATATTCACAAATAATATATTAAATAGCATACTCACTCCCCCTCACTGTTTATGGAGTTACAATGCAGTAATTTACATGGAGGAATTTCTGAAGACCAGATCAAGATTAATTAATTGGTGTTAAATGGCAAATTGGCCCAAATAATGTATAATACAAGACCCATCTTGAAAATCTATACCAGGCATATTTCTCTGCTGAGATAATCACATTTCTGCCAGTGTGGGTATTATTGTAAAAAAAAAAAAGTGGTCCAAAATTGAAAGCGCCTTACTACATACGTATGTGTTGGAGTTTGCTAGTGGAACTGTTTTTTTTTTCTCCAAATAATATTTATCTGTAAATATAAAATTATTTATTTTCATTTTGATGGAGCACAGTATATTTGTATTGAATTATATATTTATAAAATTATACCTGAAATCACAAATTCTGTCTTTATTAGTGTAAGATGTTTAGGGACTTTCAGTGTGGACCTCATTTTTGGGAGTGTTGGGGACATGTTTCTTTTTTTTTTTTGCACAATTCTGTGTCTCAGTAGCAAACAATAGATGTCTAAAATTGATACAGAGGCATCACATTCCATGACATACAGTACAGTCTGTGATGTTGGTACTCATGGTACATGAGTACCATATTTTAAAAGCTAAAGTTACATTTAGCTACATTAGTTTCAAGCTAGTCCGGATTCGATTCCCGGCCAGGCTCGATTCCCGTCTCTGTGTGCATGGAGTTTGCATGTTCTCCCCGTGCTTGGT
>JAQQZT010000038.1:17462323-17476235 GCA_030068275.1 Clarias platycephalus | reverse complement strand
ATGTCATTCTGACCTGATTAAGTAAGAAAGATATATGATTGCTTTATATGAATCATGCAGGTTTTTTTCATATGGGCTGAAAGATCTAAAAAAGCAACACAATATAAAGAAATTCCAGAACAGATGAGAAAAAATGTAATTGACATGTATTGGTTTGGAAAGGTTTACCAAGGCATTTTTAAGGCTTTGAGACTCCAGCAAACCATAGTGATATGTACATTATCCACAAGTAGAGAAAACTTGCAACAGTGGTGAACCTTCCCAGGAGTGGGCAGTCTAACAAAATTACTCCAAGAGCACAACAACGACTCGCACAACTTTGAAAGGACTGCAGGCATCACTTGCCTCAGTTAAGGCCAGTGTTCATGATTCAACAATAAAGCGAAAGGCAAAAATAGCATCCATTGAAGTTCCAAACCAAAAGCCACTGCTGACCGGAAACCCCCCCCACAAAGGATCGTCTCACACAAGACCTTTGGGCAAATATTCTGTGAACCGATGAGACAAAATTACACTTTTTTTGGAAGATGTGCGTTCTGTTAAATCTGACATAAAACTAATACAGCATTTCATAAAAAGACTATCAGACAACAGTCAAACATGGTGTTGGTAGTGTGACTGTGCAGCTTCAGGACATGCATGACTTGCCATAATTAATGGAATCATGAACTCTGTGCTCTACCAGAAAACCTGAAGACTGTCTGCCATCAGTTCATGATCTCAAGCTCAAACGCACTTGGGTTATGCAGCAGGACAATTATCTGAAATACACCAGCAAGTTCACCTCTGAATGGCTTAAAAAGACAAAATTAAGGTTTTGGAGTGACCTAGTCAATGTCCGGACTTAAATCCAATTGAGACGACCTTAAACAGGCTGTTCATGCTTGAAAACCCTGAATAATGTCTGAATTAAAACAATTCTGCAAAGAACAGTGGGCTAAAATTCCTTCATAGTAATGTTGTGTCAAATTAAAGATTTCAGTCTCAGAATACTTGCACTGCAGGGACCTGTAAAAAAAAAAAAGTATACAGTACTTAAAGTTAAATAATGTTGATAACTCATTGCCAGTTATCACAAATGTTAACAATTAAAAATTGGTTATCTTTGTGTAATATTAAAATTGTATGTTTGATGGTCTCAATCATTTAAGTGTGAAAAATATATTTTTTAAAAATAGTAAAAAAAATAATAAAAATAAAACATTTTCACGTTACTGTATATCTTGAATATTTTCTTCTGTAAAGCTTCTTTGCAACAACATATACTGTATTGTTAAAAGTGCTATAAAAATAAAACTGAATTGAACTGAATTGAAAAACCTGTTGGAACTTTCTGAATCACAGATAGTTGGCCCTGTATTAAACAAACAAACAAATAAATAAATACAATTTAAAAATTAATGAAACCTTGTGCTTCAAATTCTTGGGGTTATTTCTTATTGGAGATAATGTATATGATGTATAATTATTCTGTTCCACAAAAACACCAGTTTAAAGACATACAGTAACTGCAAGTCTAATATAGCCATGATATGTTCATTATGAAAGTAAGAAATTGACTTACTGTAAATGTCTAGTAAGGATTGCTCAAGAGTTTCTCACACCAGTCCAGTGAGGTGCAATGCTGTTTACAGGAAGATGCTAAGTTCCTGGTTTCTCATAAAATAAAAAAAAACTTCACTAAACACACATAACGAAACACTGGTCTGGAGCTGTTTATGGAAGTAACACTTCATCTTCACTTTTCAGCGGAAGCCGCAATAGACAGCCGCAGTTGGTTTTCTAAAAGCTCCATCAGCCACAGGATAGAGTGCAGTAATGTTGTCTGGGCACTGAAGAGGTAGTATTGCAGGCACTGGCTTATTTTGTTATTAAACGGCGAGAAATGAGCAACACAGAAAGTAAATGTGTTGGGCTCTGACAGGAGATTCTACAATGGTGGGGCACTCGGCAAACGCTGTGCATGTTTCTGGTACATTAGTAGTAATTTCTCTGATGTTATATGGAACCCATGATCCCAGAAAAATAAGCCAGATTGATAAAGGAAAATTCCTGGGGACAATGAAGGATTTTTCATGCTGATACACACTTCTTCTTTTCAGAGATTGTACATTCCTCAAAGTTTCAGTTTACCTTTTATGCACGTACGATACCAGTCAAAAGGTTTTACAACTTTGGATTTATTCTTGAACAATACTGGGTTTTTTTGTTTAGTTTTTTTCAAAACAGTAAAATAACACATATGGCGTTAGGTAATTAGGTAACAACAAAAGTCAGTTATTACTTTAAGACATGAAGGTCAGCTGTTCCGGTGCAGTTCTTGCAAGAACAGTTTTGTCAAGTGCGTTTGCAAAACCCATCAATCAAATGATGAAACTGGATCTTATAAAGACCATCACAGGAAAGCAAGACAAAAACTTGCCTCTGCTGCAGAGGAGAAGTTCATTTACCAGCCTCAAAATCACCAATTTACTGTACAGCACCTCAGATTAGAGCCGTTATGAAGGCTGTATAGAGCATATGTAGCAGATACATCTCAATATCAACTGTTCAAAGAAGATTATTGCATATTTTGGACGCCTTCAGCATTGTTTTACAATGTAGAAAGAAATAAAAATCAAAAAGGACCATGGAATTAGAATGGGTGTATCTAAACTTTTGCCTGATAGTGAATATCAGAGATATACTAAACAAATCTATACTTAAGTATACTCTGCTTAAACTGCCAAGTATACAGAAATATTTACTTTTACTTTTGCTTTATTTAAAAAAAAGTATACTTTGGTCTATACTTATACTGTACTTAAACTTTTGCTTAATATGTACTAAGGAAAGTGTTGTTAAGTATTCTTGACTTATATCTTGAAATATATTGTCACTAAACAAAGCAGGAAAAATCACGTATTTCACGTGTTTATCACCTCGAGATTGGACTATTGTAACGTCTTACTGTCCGGTTGTTCAGCTAGGTGCATAAACAAGCTTCAGTTAGTCCAGAATGCAGCAGCGAGAGTCCTCACTAGAACCAGAAGATACGAGCACATCACCCCTATCTTATATTGGCTTGCACTCTACACTATACATACATTCACCATATACATTATGTGACTGTGACTTTACCTAACTGTTATCTCTCCTTCTCTTCTGCTCTCTCTCTCTCTCTCTCTCTCTCTCTCTTTAACCCTTCCTGTCTCTCTGTCGAGCTCCACATGTCACTCCTGAGCTGCCAGTGATCCAGACCTGTCTGGACCTGTCTGACTTGTCCTGGTGCTCCGCCTCTGCTTGGAGATCTCGTCGCACCGTGTGGTCTGTTTGGGATGACTGTGGTGCCTGGGGACGTTTTCCCTCTAACATGTAGACGGTCCTGGCCTCGGCTGATGCTCACAGATGTTCTCTGAGGACTTCAGTTGTTTGTCAGTTCAGGACTGGAGTTTCCTACAGTCTACCCGAGCCTCCAATAACGAACTGGACTCCATATTAACTTAAAGACATCAACTGTTATATTGAACTTCCAGCTGCCTAACACACAGTATGCCTGCAGATCAATAACTTCTATCCGTTTTACCCAAATGAGGATGGGTTCCCTGTTGAGTCTGGTTCCTCTCAATGTTTCTTCCTATTATCTCAGGAAGTTTTTCCTTTGCCACCGTCACCCTCGGCTTGCTAATACAGAAATTTTATTGTGACACCCAGCACAGTTAGGGGGAACCCTTAAAACTACAGCATCCTCCCTGAAAAACACTCCATAACACCAGCGAAATGAAATCTCTGGGGCTGCCTGTGATATCTTCTGACAAACCAAGCCATGCGAAAAGAATAGTTTACTATTAGAAATGCTTTACTTGAACATTTGGTTGATATAAAAGGTTATTTAACAGGGCAGAAATTCAACAGACATATAACCTGTTTGTACTGTAGGCAGCCAGCTACTGATTTCATAGAGGGTATATTCATATATTCATATATTCATATGTTCATACTGTGTGTTTGTTATGTTTTGGGTTGTTATATTTTGGTATCGGTACAATATTTCTTTAAAATGTTTGATTTATAAAGAAAATAAATGTTCTTAATCATGTCTTGTGGTTTTTATGTTAAATTATAAGTTTTACTAATTATACTTAAAGTCTACCTAAATAACAGTTAAATATGTACAGTATTTCATTGATAAGAAATTAAACCTAAATAGAAAGAGTACTATACTATAAAGAACAAAATAATATATAATAGCAAATTAAAAGGATAATAAGATTGCTTCATGAAAACAAGTATACTTAAAGTATAAAACTGCTAAAAATAGATTACTGACAGAAAATGTAAAAGTATAATTGTATTAATTAAAGCGTTGACTAGAGGCATATAACTTGTAGCTATAAGTCCACTTACATTATTCATCACAGTATAATTTCAGTACAAAATTTAAATTTAATGTTAACTTTTTGTGTACTCAATATTCACTAACAATATATTTAAACTACAGTATACCTGAAAATATTCTTTTATAAACTAAAAACTGGGGCAATTTAGTCTCTTGGACTACAAGTACACTAGTAGAATACTGATATTAGTATACTTACTACATAGTATTCTTGGGAAATAAACTTGTAGTTCATTTAATATTAAATAAAACTTTATGTAAGTCTACTTAATTAAATGAACTTTAAGTATACTTTTTGTAAGTGCCCCAGTAGTGCAAGTAGTACTAAGAATGAAATCATTAGTTTGACACCTACAGTAAGAGTTACCCTTAAAACCGAAGCAGCACTGATACGTGCTGGCAACACAGCGTAGGTCAATGACGATTTAAAAAAGATGTGCTTCTATGGAAGCCTTGCTGGTGTGTTTTAATGGGAAGGCTTCAAAGACACCAAACAGTTTTCGGAAAAAAAAAAGTCATCATTATGTTATCATTCCGTTTATAACATGTAAATGCTTTTTTTTGCAAAAATGTAGTATTCTCAAAATAAGAATCTATTATAATTTTGGTCATAGAAACAACCAAGAAAGCCATAAAATCATGTGATCAAGTGTATCTGTGCTCTTTCTTTGCCTATGTTGCCCTTTTGTTTTGTTTTTTATGTCTTGTGTGTATAGTTGGTTAAAGTGAAATGAAATTCAGGTCTCTGAATTTGTTATACAAGATTTTATAATATCTAATTTTCAAACTAAGCCTTTTTTCTTTTTTTTCTTTTGGTTATGGTATTTTGGGATGTATCACTATTCCTATTTTTTTTTATATATAAGTTAAATTCAACAGAGATCAGACTGGCTTGATCAATTTTTTTAATGAAAATATATTAAACATATATTTTCCAGTTATGCAATTTACAGTATGTTTTTTTTTAACATCGCAAAGATATTCCAAACCCTTAAACACAGATTCGAGGATGAAATAACATTACAACAAATACAAAGTCAATATTTATTTTCACTGTGCTCCTTTTTTTTTTCTTCAAAAACTGGATAGGGATTTTGACTATATGCACAACATGTAGTACTTAAAGGTATAACCACATTCACCAACTTATTTTTGCTGACATAGTCTGATATTCAAAATACAACTAATAGGGTGTTAAAAAGCCAAGGAAACATTTGAGGCAGATGGAGTTCTCAACGTTGCCCTCCAGTGACAAGAAGTCTGCAAAAGGTAAGTGAAAATACAATATAGCTGTTACCACATTGAAGTACAGTGAAAGAGGCTTAGTTCTTTAGGGGTTCAATAAAATGTACTATTTGAATACATTAGGCATGTTTAACTATGAGGGAGTTAAACATTTTATGGAGCTATTAAAAGAAAAAGAGGCTACGCATAGGAACATACCTGCCCTCGTGATTAACAGACATTAACGCTCAGGAATGTGCCAAAAGGAAAAATCTTTTTCAGTTACTGAACAGAACCCCTTGGCCTATATGACCCTGTCCAGCAGGGTGTAGCACTGCAACGGAGAGCAGCTTTGGCATGCTGCTAGATATAAAGCCTTATCTAGAACACAGCAGAATCTGGAACAGTGCACAGCAAGTCACAGAATCTAGAATGACTGGAGTGGGAGAAAAGTGAGCAAGCGTACTAAAAAGAATAAGCAGTATGTTTAAATGAAAATACTTAACAGTGTTACTCGTTTCTCATGTTTTATAACCAGTTTTCCAATTGCGATCTTACGTGCGGAGAGACAGTTTGTTCTTCTGTTTTCATGAGAATATTTGACCAGATAAAGCCGATTGAATAAAGCTTTGCTCCCACCCTGAATCAGCCCTGGTGATTAAAAGGACAAAGCACTGCATGTCTGCTGCCATCATTACCCTCATGCTAGCATAAAAATCAATTAAAAATCCTCATCATTGATGAAAAATGCCATTAAGTACTTCTACATACACATTAAAAACTCTAGACACCCTTAATATCTCATCAGTAATAATAAGAATGATGACAATTATCATAATCAGGGCAATAATTACATTATAACAATAATAATAGTGAATAATGACTAAAAACTACAGTTTTTTTTTTCTCTGATGTCGAAAAAGGTACAGTTCATCCTTTCTTCTTGCCCCACTACTTCCCCATCGTATTACAGAAATTCATATATTTACATAAATTCATTTACAACCCATAGCACTATTCACTGATAGTGTTTCTAGTCTTTTTTTGAAGGGGTAGGGGAACGCAAAGCATGGACGGGGAACAAGTAAGTCGCAGGGGGACTCCATGCGTGTGTGGTCTCAGTGTTTCTATACACTTCCATGTTTGTTTTCACATGGAAAGTAGGTGGTTGAGGGCCATGCGGAATTGCTGGGTGCAGCCAGACAGTTCGCGGACCCTCTCAGTCATGTCCCGTGCTGCCCCTGGAGAGGGGTACTGCAGGGCTGCAGTCTTGGTGCTCACTACAATGTCTTTCAGTTTTTCACACAGCGCGTTGCTGTGCTGTGCCACCCTGCTCCGAACCTCAGGTGACTTGGCCTGGCGTGAGACTGTATCGCCGATGAAGACCAGCTTATGGGCACTGAGAATGACGAATTTGCTGTGAGCAACAAAGATCTTGGGTGGCTGATTGTTGTTGATGGATGAATAGAAAGCATCAATTGCATTTGTCAGTGTGGTGATGTTGGCCTCGCACTGCTCCGAGTAGAAGAGCAACAGCTGCCTGTCACCTGCACACAGCTTGCTGCGCGATGGCGGTGGGTAGTGCGTGGGCGGGGTCCAACCTGAAATGTCGTTGTTGATTGGCCGGCTGACTTCCTGCTCCAACCTTTCAAACTGCTTGAGCTGCAGGAATGAATGTAATAGAGAGAAAATTATTATTTTAAAATGATTATAGTATTGCCCAGTGCTAATTTAATATTGACATGCTTGAAGTGACTCGATTGCATTGTTTATTAGCACTCCGCTTTCACGAAACACCTTTCAGTGCCGCCATGTGAGAAGCCACTTGCAATCCTGGGTCTATACCTCTTGTCATTATTTTCATATATGTATTGTTTCACATGTGTATTCAGATTTGCAAAGGTTATATTATAATTTCCAAAGCCATGTAGTTAATGACTGACCTGCTGCTGCTCTAGCTGGGTCTTATTGTGTCTATTGATGCTGCCTTTCTCCAGCAACTGTCGCTGGTTCTTCTCAAACTCCTCCTTACCCTAAAAGAAAACAAATGCATTATAAATATATTTCTATATATCTATTATAGTATAGTATACAGTTTGCTGTTTTATAATTTTTTTCCACCCTGCCATTCCCAGTTAAACCCATGCATGTAAAAGACCTCAAAAACCCCACAGAATTTAGATTACATAGTTGTCATTTCTAATATAGCCACAAGGAGGCAGTGTGGATTAAGAAGAAAAAGTAATTTTTATATGCTATGTATGTAATCCTTTTGTCTGCCACCCTTGTGGTTGACACAGATCAAGAAATGAATCTTTGAGCATTATCTCCAGTGATGTCTGAAAAAAAAAATGTATCACACAGTAAATCCATGCAGCTGGAGTAAGAGATGTATTTGGGATATGAAGAGAAAACAGGCCAGAACGTAAGTGATTAATGATGACACCTTAAGCATTACGCTAGGGGACTTGGAGTGGAGCCCACATGAGGGAGGATATGGAGGCCATTTCTCACTCTGACGGCAGTGCAGCCATGTGAGAAGCCACCTGCAATCCTGGGTCTACACCTTCAAGTGAAGCCAGTTATAATTACAGCCTAAGGAATGTTTGACCAAAGAACCCACGGCGCTAGTCTTTACCCTAGCCTTTCGTCAGATTTAACGTCTTTATTAAGTTAGGTTAAATGGTGGTACTAAAGAATGATCAAATTAGAATAGGGAAAACAAGCCAAACAACATTGTTGCACAATCCTAAGTCCGATATATGTTTATTAAACACATAAGACAAGGTCATGCATGGCATGTCTCTGCACTACACAGTCAAATATATTGCATATATGTTTTTCCTTGTTAAATTGGACAAGGAATTTACAGAGTTCTACTTTGATTCGGCTTCTGTACCTGTAAATGTACATAGTCGTAGTCCTCCATCCAGCCCTCCTCAGTGGTTTCATAAGGCCGCTCGGGAGGCTCCTCTTCTGGTGTGAATTTGGGCGGTGAAGGCAGGGGACGTGACTGGATGTTGGTCCTGTCCGGTGTGCCTGTCTGATAGGCTGAGACATTAGAGCTGCTGCTGCTCAGCTGGCCCAACACGTCTGAGGTCTGCTGCTGCTGCCTGTTTGTCCTTCTGAAGAGCAATGTCGCATTGCCGTGCAGGAAGGATGCTAGCTGCTTGGTGTCATCTGGCACAGCACGGGCACACATGACCAGCCGGTCCAGGTCGTCTCCACCACTGTTGGGAGCTGGTGTGGGAAGAGCAGCGGAAGCCCAACCCAGGGCGTCCAGCGCCTGACTGTGCTTGAGCAGACCTTGAAAGGCCTCGTCCATCTTCTGCACCTGCTTGCTAAGCTTGGCCTGCAGTGTACGGTCAGTGGCCTGGGCAGCATTGGCCACAGCACCACGAGAAAACTCCAGTAGCTCCCGGACTGATGCTCGCAAGAATTCAGATGCTTGTCGGATGGAGGGCAAATTCGCTTCCATCTGGGTAGGGTTCCTCCAGTCACTACTGACAAAGGACATGAGCATTGAAGCTGAGGTATCCACTGCCTGCTGCAAGCGTGACAGCCTCTCCATGGCCTGCTCAAGGTCCAGGGAAAGTAGGCGGTTTGGCACCGCGCTGTCCCGCACTGGCACTGTGTCCAGGGATGAAGTGGACAAATTACTGCGTGTGCTTCCTGTGCTGGAAGCGGATAGGCGCTTAAAGCTCACCGTCAGTTCCTCTGTGGTAGCACCTGCTGCATCACGTACCACCTGCGGTGGTACATCGTAGATATAGTCACCTGATTCCTCAGCAACTGGTGGGCGTTCCCGTGGGAAGTCGTAGACGTCACCTTGGTGCAGGCTGCTGGGGATGTCGTAGATCTCCTGTGCCTCAGCCTGTGATTTGCCAGCTAGCTGAGGCGGCGGCACATCATACACATCTTCAGGTATTGGTGGTTCAGGATTGGCTGCGTTTGAGCTTGGACTCTTTATTTTGATGAAATGAGGTGGAACGTCATAAGTATCCTCCTTGATGAGTGCGTCTGGAACGTCTTTACTCACAGATGGTGGGAAGTCATACACCTGGGAGGGAGCACAGAGAAGAGTACAAATAAGGCTGATGCTACTTCATGCATCTTCACAAGCTCAAATAGGTTTAAATTCATTAAAGATGTTATGTGTCCTGCATTAGTATTATCCAGGGTAACCATGTCTCTGTGTATGTATGAACGTCTCACCATTTGCTGGGCCAGCATCTGGTTCTTGTCCACACTAGGGGGCGTGTCGTAGATTCCCTGCACATCTCTGATAGTTGGTCCTTTCATTTCCATGTCACACAGCTGTAAAAAACAATCACAGAGTCATTATGAGAAAAAAAAAAGCACAAAAATGCTGAAAGTAAGGAATTAGTTTTAAGGACATGATGTTTTCTCTCGCTAGCCTCCAACCCCCTCCCCAAGTGTCCCTACAGTCATTGATATTTGTTTCAGTGTCCGTGTCCTCTGCCTTTCCTCCCACCATTCTCATCCATATCACGGTTGAACAGAAATTATTGATGTTGCTGGATGAAAAAGAATCAGGTGAGCAGACACGATAAACACGATAAGGCTCCACTGGCACTTAGAAACGCATATCGCACCTACACACACCCACATGCACAAGAGAAATCAGTGATGTGTGAGAGAACTGTTCCTGATGGGAGCCGTCAGTAGGTTTGCTACACGTAATCCCTCAGCATTCCCCATGGCAGTCTTTCTGTTACCTGTCATACAACCTTTTCCCCCTGACAAGATGCCTGTGTCTAGTCTGAAAGCATTTTTGCGCACCCCGTTCCCCATTTGTGCTAGAACTAAGAAGTGGCGTCAGAGCACTATGGAAGGTGTCATCTAGTTGCAAAAACTTTAACTTCTTATTGAACGACTTATTTCATGACTGCCATTAAATATCTCCCGAACAGTAGATACACTCCTTAGTAACATGCAACACAAAATGCTTACACTAGCAATGAACATGTCGTTTAGACTACAAATTAAGTTTCAACATTTAAAAAAAAACAGGATATATGAATGGTTTGCAAATACAATTTTAAACTAATATCTAAAAGGAAACGTAAGCCAAATTGTCAATGTCGTGAGAAAATATTACAGTACTATGTGTTGTTTGTACACAGATATTTCATATTTCATATTTTTTCATGCTGCTCTCACATTTAACTTCAAGCTTTATATCATGATCTCACATGGAGAAAACCGAGAACACGAAAGGACAAGAGGGAAAAGCACCATACAAATAAACTAATATAAATAATAATAAAATAATTGAATTGAAATACATTTAATTGAATATTTATATGCGTCTGCCTTCTGTCTGATATTGTAAAGCGTAATCCTATATCGGTTGAGCAGCATTTGACTGTATCTGAGGAGTAGATCTACAGGAGCACCGCACACTTCAGGATTCATCTTGTACTTCTATCGGCAGTCACACCTTCAATAAACACCAGTGACGCAGCTCCATTAGCGGTTCTAACATGCCCATGTCATGATACCGCCTCCACCACTGACAGATAACGTTGTATACTTTGGACCATGAGCTCTTCCTTTCCTTCTCTATACTCTCCTCTTCCTAATATTGTTCCCGAACTGGACAGGCTTTGCAGTAAACCCTCAGTATTTACATTCATGGTTGTGTGTCTTGATTGTGGTCTGAAGAGGCTTGCCTTCACCAAGTAAGAATTCTGTAATCATCCACTTGTGCTCATCCAGTTGTCTTCTGTAGTCTTCCATTTCTTTTGGTGTTGCTGAGCTCATCAGTGCATTTCTACTTTTTTTTATAAATGTACGACCTAGTTGATTTGGCTACTCCTAAAGTTCCTGCTAACTCTTTTTTATATATATATATATATATATATATATATATATATATATAAACTTGATTAAAGATGAAAGTCTACAATTTAACCACAAATTAATTTCTTAATTCCAGATCCATTGTGATGGAGTACAGGCAAAATTATGAAAATGGTCTCACTAATTAAAATACCTAATTTAAAACTAAGTACCTAATGGAGCTGAGTATAATGTGACAGGACCCACTACCACTATTATTCTCCCACTTTCTCTTCTACAGTGTGTCAGACCACAACCTGGTATAAACCAAATGCGACACCAATGCCCCTTATCTCTATACTCTAATTCATTCTTTATCTATTTCCCTTTTTACTCTTCCCTTCTCTTTATCTCTCCGTCCTCCCCCCACTCTTTACTTTACTGTTAGCTGTGTCCTCAGGTTGTGTGTGTATGCGCATGGTCCTTGCCATGGGCCACTTTTACTCATTTGTGCTTGTGTGAGTGTGTGTGTCACACAGTGTGATGTACTGAGGGACAGATCTTGCTGACAGCCATTTCACGCTCACGAGTGTTCACACAAAACATTCACGCAAACATACACTGTAGTCTCAAAACATTTGAATGCCTCTAGCCACTGAACATATGTGCTTCTCCTGCAAGTAATGTATGACCTCCAAAAACAAAATGTAATCCAATGAGAGAAAAAGAGAGAAAGAGTGGAGGGAGGTATGATAAAGAAAAGAAAAGAAAAGCAAAAGAGACATCGAGGTGGCATGAATGTTCAAGCACATCAAACATTAATGCAAATGGAAACACACATGATGCCTGGAAGGATGTCTGAGCTAACAGAAAAAAAGTTATCCATCGATCGTGTGCACACACACGTCAATCATATTTATGACACAAAAACCTCTCACTGAACAGAAAGGATGGAAATAAAAGCACAGATATTATTACGGCAATATCGTCTGTCCTGTCTAACCTGGCGGTATGCTAGGTCACATATGTACGATATGGGTATGATATGTCCATGCTAAGTTATTTTCTCAATTTTTTTACCCAAACTGTATGCTCAGTGCTTATTATACCTCATCTGGTACATTTTACGTTAGCGCATGCCTAATGTTAAGTTACCTGCTGGTTGTACTGGGCACGGGTAGGTGGAACGTCATAGATGTCCTGCGATGTAGGCAAGTGTCGGGGGACATCATACTCATCCTGTTCTGCGTTCCCCGTGTCATACACATACATTTGGCCAACCCGCGTGGGCACCACCACCTGAGAAAGAGACAGAAGGATAGATAAAAGGTTAAACTATACACTCTGAAGTGAGAAGGTCAGCAGCACACGCTAAGCCTCTCTGCCTGGATTACACTCGTCTTAACAATAACTGGCAAAGGAAAGAAATCTCTCCCACTGCACTTTTGTTAAAGAATTTGTTTTCTGGAACTTTATAACTGGCACTAAATTCTGCTCCAGTGACCTTTACGCCATGTTGTTCCCGATCATTTCCAATCTGAACATGGGTCTTTGAGGGGTCCCCATGGGAACAAGCGCTGCCCTATTGTCTGCCTGTTTACTCTCCCGCCCTTTCTTATGGTGTCAGGACTGTGTCAACTTCCCCAGCCTGGGAAAGAAAAACACACTCATCATTTTATTTTGACTACAATGCAGACTCATAATAGTAGGCTAAAAATGCTGAGATGTGTAAAGCTCACAGACACATGGTCCACAACACCACTCATATAAGTGTGACTGCAGCTGTATTGCACATGTAATGTACTATAGCACAGGGTTATATCAAGGTGCATTTAGCTATTCGTGAAAGTGAATTGTGGGTGTAGGGCGCGCGTGTGTGTGTGTGTGTGTGTGAGTGAAAGAGAGAGAGAGAGAGAGAGAGAGAGAGAGAGAGTCTAATTTATCTCTGATGTTGATTCCTTGAGGGTGCTGGAGTCACTCCGACATATCAGTACCTCAATCAGACCAGTGCACCTTCCATTCAATTCCTTTATTCATTCCCCTTTCTCTCTATAGGGAGACAACACACCTCATCTCACTACACCACAAAAAATATGCCATCACCACTACACACACACGCTCACACAAATACTCATTCTAGTAAAGTAAATACTAATACATGAGTGTTTGCAGTAGGGTTATGGAGGAGATCGGGTAATCGATGGTGTTTTTTCCTCTCTTCAAGTCGGCTAAAGGCATTTTCGAGACAACGACAATGGGCAAAAAGTTTAGGCTGTTTTCCCACTTTTACCTATCACCAGCAGAAATACAAAATAATCCGCTGGTCATTCTTCTTATGATGGAAATCAGGACAGGCAGAACAAAGAGCCTTACACAGAGAGGTGACAATTAGACCATTAGCTCAAACCTTACATTTAGATATATTAATTAGGGCCGGGACTCGATAAAAAAAAAAAAATCTAATTAATTAGAGGCTTTGTAATTAATTAATCGAAATTAATCGCA
>JAQQZT010000038.1:17403458-17420245 GCA_030068275.1 Clarias platycephalus | reverse complement strand
TCAATAATTATCGATATCGACCGATATGAAACACTGATATCGTGATACAGTTTTCAGCCATATCGCCCAGCCCTAGTTGAGCCACACCTCATTTCTTCATATTAAATGAAATTATGTAGAATAAATTGAAGAAATGGACGAAATAAACAAATGTTTTTCAAAAGTACCTAAAGAAACTATTTTAAATCAGATTTTTTTGTTTTTTAACCTCAACAGCAACCTCATTTCCCCTCTCGTCTGTTCCAACCATTCAACATCTGTCAGCATCTGTACCTGTTTCTCACTGGTTTGTGTCTTAAGTTAGTTGGTTTTTATGCTTGATTGATTCATAAGTCACTGTGTGGCTTTAGAAATAAAAATATTTCTATGATCAGGTACAGGGACTGGACCTATTCAGGTATCAGGTACAGGCTGATGTGTACCTGAACTATTTCTGAAGATTATATTAAAAAAATACTGCACTTTGGAAGCAAAATATGAAGAAATAGGGGGACTCAAGTCTTTAGCACAGTCCTGAAACTTGTGTATAATAGTTTACACTTTATTTTTCTTTTCTTGAGTCTGGCTTGATGGACTGACCTTCAATATCATTTTAAACATTTTAAACTAGCATACATAACCTTGTATATTTTGTTTATGTAACCTGTCATATCAATGTCTATAGGTTTTGTGATCGAATGATAACTGATTGAGAAATGGATGGTGTGTCCGTGTGTCTCAGTGAGTGTTAGGAGCTGTATGGCTAATGTTAAGGATGTTGGCCGGAGTACCTTTTTATAAGCAACAGCTGTCGTGGAAGTCATGGAAAAAATCCTGGAAAAATCATTTCCTAAAAAGAGGGGGGGAAAAAAACTAAAAAAAAAAAAAAAAAGGAAATTGGCTGTAAGATCATGCTGTTGGACTGGATACTGTCAAGCATTTCTTGGCTTGCAGTACAGATTGTCCTCTACACCAAACCGATGCCTGTAATTTGGTCCGAGCGTCCACAGCGAGCCTATCATTAAGGAGCGTGTACGTTAAGCACTTCTGCTTGTGAGGGATGTGCAACAGGTAATCTGCAAGCGAAATGCACTAGCAAGAGATTTTCCAACAGACAGCACAGCAAAAAAAATTAAAGACCCAACAGACTGCACGGAGATATTTGCATAAGATGAGCTAGTTATTTCTATTTAAGCTATTTGCCATTTGAATTGGTGGAGCTTGAAGGAATAATCATTAGAATTTAAAAAGCGCCTGAGCTGAAACACGATCATGATTACGGCTGGAAGGAAATATTTGCATACAGACATATGGCTGCATATATACTTCTTACCCCCCCGCCAAAAAAGACAAAAAACTAATTTTCTCATTTTGGAATCAGTCAGTCACTTACACAATAGCGACATCAAAGACTTTATGATCACACACACTAACACACACACACACTGAATCTTCCACTATTAGATCAATATTTCCAGTTCCATTATTCTCCTGTATTCTTTCTCTCAATCTCACACACACACACACACACACACACACACACACACACACACACACACGAGCAGTGTGAAACGGCCACATCAGCACGTAGAAAGAGGAAAAGCGCAGGACGCCTGAACAATACCTCTTCCAGATGGTGCCACCTCCGTTGCTATCAATGTGTCAACAGCCAGAGGATATGTGTGTACATCTATGCATCTGTGTGCATGTGTGTCCTCACACCGTCACTGACATGCACATCGCTCACTCACGGAAACACACCCTGCATGTATCATCAATCTGCCATCAGACAGCCATTTGAGTACACACTGATCAGCAAAGCAAGTGTAGTTCAAGAGGCTTTAATCAAGCGATGGGAGGGACCGTTTGACATCCACGCGAGAGAGGACTGGACAAGCATAAGGACAAGAAGACAGAAGAGAAAGTGGTATATTGGGACATTGTGCAAACCTGGGCAAAGACAAACAGGATATAGTCAATAATGGATAGCAGATTAGTCTGTGCATATCATTACCAGTGAAACCAAACAAACACAAACATTTCAAGGAATTCTAAAGTAATTAGAGGTGAACACACAGTGTAAGTAAGAAATGGAGTTCTGCTCACTCCAGTGGGCCAGTGCAGAGGTGAAGAGGAAGAGAGGGGGGGGTTGCTTGCCCTTGAGCGAGTAGGAGAACGATATCCATCGGCCTCATTTGAGCCCATTTCCTCACTACCTCTGATGGAGAGTCTACAGCACTGAGCCAGGATTTGAACCTGTATGTGGGCAGGAATGTCCTTTACTGTAAGTGTGTGTGTGTGTGTGTGGGAACCAGGGGTCAGATTAACTGCGTCATTAACGATCCGCAACGTTTCTTGCAACTGCGATGCTACAAACAACCATGTGTGTGGTCAAATTTCTCAGCAAATACTGAAGTTACTGACTACTATGTGAAAAATGTTAGGCCTGCTCTGAATTTAACATTTTAGAACTGAAACATTAAGATCGAGCCACGTTATTACGGTATGTAGCTGAGTTTAACTAAATTTAATGATACAATATTGGCGCAACCATGTTTGAAAAAAAAAAAAAAAAAAGCACAGTACTTAAACACCTGCATCAATCAGGGCCACGTATCAGAAGCCGCTGCATTGACATACCCTGTTTGTGTGCGTGCGTGTGTGTGTGTTGCCCGCTACTCAGGCCGAGGCTGATCCGAGTGGCGGCAGCGTCTTAAGGGACACCGCTGCATGCAGACTTGCCATTTGGCAAAAACACTTCCACAATACGTGTCACATAATCGTCCCGATTCGCATCAGCCTGACTGTTGAAAGGTTTAGCCCAGGCTTTTGGGAAATCCAAGTCTCTGCCGAGGGACCGAACTCCGGGCTCGAATTTAGAGAGAGGAAAGGAGACCGAGATGGAAATTAAGGTTGCATTCCAGCTTTCCAACCTCTCACTGTTGCCTAAATATGCAGACAACGTAGTGGTAACGCAGCAGGAATGTTCAGCAAAGACTGTTTTGGTTTTAAAGGCCAGAGAGCATAAAATTTGGAAGTGATAAATGGCCAGCGAGCGTATTTATCCGTCGATGTGATGTGAATTTATGTCATAGAATGGAATGTGGGACAACACAGTGTCGTGCCGCGGAGACACTTAAGAGCCTTGGACGTGCAATGTGGAGCTGCTGAGTATGTCAGGAGTGTTCCAGTGTTCACTCGCTCACACTCACAGCGTTCATTCCTTCTCGCTTCTGTCTTCTTTTCCTCACATATTTCATGCTTGACTTACACTATACATATGTCGCTTCCACCTCGAATTTTCCATCTTAACACTTATCTCCCATCTGCTGTATTACCTCTTTCTTATAGTCTCTCCCTTCCCACTCGGCCCCCTCCCCTTCAGTCCTTTTCCAATCCCCTCTCTGCTATCTTCTCTTTTTTTTCTTATAAGGTGGAGAATAGTCTGTGAATGAGGAGTAAATTGCTTGCCCTCTTGGTTCAAAACCAATTCTCTTTGTCTGCTGCAGAGATGGCAGCCAAACGGATTACACACTAGGCAAGCAGCGCAAGGAACATGGGCCAGGACCGATGGCTCAAACTTTTACTCGGCTGAATCAGATACAGTACGAGCGGCATTTGCTTCTAAAATCTGTCCCCTCTGTACCATTTATAGCATATAAAACACCGCAATATGAATACTATCGCTGTGACAATGAACGAGATATTTAACTTCATGCTGGGTTCTACCGATCGGCTCTTATTAAGTTTCAGGCTAAAGAGTGACGCAAACCAGCCGTAATCCTTTGGGGAGTCCCTGAACCACTACCAGTGACTAAGAAAACATGAGGTATCTGTTCCCAAGACACAACTCCTATTTCAAGGTAAATACACGCCCTAAAGCATGGGAACAGCGAAGATTTATAGTAGTGCCTTATTGATGGAGCTCAACTAAATAACCAGCCAACATAAATTCTCACAGGGTAGAAGAATCAAAGGGAACCAGTCTAATGGGATGATTTACAAGTGACCCTCTTTTTTTGTCACCGGCACAGTTATTCATCCATGACCCTATAGAAATGGATAACAAGGCCCCTTCATGCTCACTAAATTACAGACTCAAAAAAAACAAACATGGTGTTTTCACCTGAAGCCTATAATTTCAGCGTTTCGGTGCAGTACAGATGCTACCGGCCATCTGTACTGCTAAGCATACTAGTTAAACACACCTTAAACCCTGACATCTATCACTTTACAGAGCAAAACAATACCTTCCGTTACACAGGCGTGTTTATTACACGTACCTGACCTCTGGAAATCCATGCGGTCCTCCAGTCACGTGCAGCTCTGGACACATATTTCCAGTTAGTGCTGATTCATGACTAATCTCCAAAACTCCAGTCGTAGGCTGTTTCAGTTATTAGTCACCGCACAACTCTTTCCAGTTAAAGACCAAAAATAAACACGTGTAAAAAGCTGCTTGAATGGTGCCGCGATGACTGAAACACAAAAGCGGATTTTAAGCATGCTGAGAGTTACATCAAACCCATGCCTTGGCTTCGAGCCTCCTGACGTCTCTGTGCCTTTAAAAGGGCATCCTTCTCGAATCCACGCCATCCATCACATCGCTTGCTCCCGAATTTACAGTAATCTGTCATTTTCCCTCTTTATGGGTACCTTATGGTAGATCATAAAAAAAAAACTCCGTACCCTGCTGACTTAGAGTGAAATACTGTCCTGAGCATAAAAAAGCAGTTGAAGAGGATTAATGTTTTTTTTATGTGCTTTGTTGCGGTCGGCTATGGAAGCGGCTCAGAGGCTGTGCTGGCCTTGCAGCTGGGAGCTGAGGCGTGAGCAGATCAGCCTTGGCAGGATAGACGCTGTATCGCTGACTGCCTAACGAGATACACACATGCTGTGTCAAACAGAAGAAAAAAGAAGCGAGTCAGCATTTAGCACTAACACTAAGGATACGGCTGTGTGCTCTAATACGCGAATACATGCATTACGATGCTTGAACCTAGAGCTAATAATCATACACTTGTCGTATAATAATCTCATCACGAGGAATGTTAATGAATTCGTTTCGATTCGATAAATTCATCTATATTCAGGGTGCTTTTATTTGCAAATGTATTTATTTATTTATTTAGCAGATTTGTTCCAGCATGAGGCTCAGAAGAGCCACAATCTCACGCGTGGAATCGAAAAGCCCACATCCCTGAATCAATTTTCTATCAAATAACGCTGCTTTTGTTGCCCATAAATGACTTGCAGTTGCCACAGCAGTGGTGGTAATAGGGTGCGGAATCCTTCCATTATCCCACGGTTTAATCCTGAGGGCGGCACTGGAAAGGCCACCAGGCAAGGGAAGGTCGACTCACTCGCGGGCAGAAAGGAAAACCGGCATTTCTTAAAAACATTGGGCCCAACATTAATCCTTCAGCACTGATGAGAGGGACAAGTCCTCTGTGAAAGGTCACCCTACAGCGGCTGTACGAAATGCATTCCCGGTGCGCCGCTTGCCACATCTGGTTGAATTCTCAAGCTCATTCTCTTACTCATCAACACACACACACACACACACTCCACTCTCTGCTTATAAATCCCCAAACACACCTCCACCTAGCAGCTCACATCGCAGAAAAGGTCAACAAGGGAGAGAAAACATTGACAAGCTTCGAATTAGACAATTCCAGCTGCATAATGCTGCATTGTTTGCGTGTAGGAGTTCAGGCGGTGACTGAGGTCACGCTTTATCGAGGAGTCACTGAAAGCCCTGCTCATCTATTCCCAGGTTGGCTAAAATAAATTGCATTAATTATGCATGGCTCACATGGTTTATTGGAACTGAGTCCATTACGATTAGACCGCAACTAGACTACACAATCTCAGCTACAGCCTACATCCGTCAGCAGAATCATCAGCTTTATTACAACATGTATGAAAGAATGTACCTTTTATCTGTAGTAATTCATCAATTATGAAATAGAATTGGATGGTGCATACATTATGCAGAGTGTGGCTTTAATTCGGCCGGTGTAACGCAGGGAGCCGCGGTTAACCTTTACACGGATCTTCAAACAGTAACAAACACACAGTACAGCTGATTCACCCTCCCACAGTGTAGAGTATACTTGGCAAATTGGAAGGACACACACACACACACACACACACACACATAGACTTATGCACATGCAGATACACCTTTACAAATATCTAAACCCACAAACATACATATTGTCATGCTGTTTTTCTTTTTACGCACTCACACACACGTACACACACACACACACACACACACACAGATGCCTGCTATGGAGAACTGATTGGTGCTCAAGTCTCTCAGGAACGTAATAAAGACCCAGACACACTCTAGCTCATTAAAGCACAGACGGGTGATGTTATTTTCATGCCCTGCAGAGCATTTCAACACGACTAGTCATTAACCGACTTCATTCCACAAATATTCATTTGTTTCTGGCGCTACAGGCTATGAGTGACATGCAAACTAGGAGCAATAACAGTCGCTTTGAAGGCATCAATAGCCATTAATTCACTTACAACCGAGGCAAATACTAGTGTTACAGTAGTTGCTATGAAATTGACTCGTTTCTTTTTATTTCTTTTTTTTTGTCGGAGGCCTCGTAAGTTTTATTATCAGTCATGATTAAGACAATGTTAAACAATTAAATCCGTGCTTAGGTTTACATGCGCCTGTGAAGTTTCACTGCATCAGCAACATCAGGGGTTAAATGTTTACCGCAGAAGATAAAAATGATGTAATTCGCAATCTGTTATATTTTGCAACCGTCTGCAATATCAGGCTTTTTTTTTATTTACACACCAAGTCCTGTGTGCAGAATGAAGCAGCGTGAAGTGCAAGTGCGATGTGAAAGTGATTCTGTTAGATTAGGCAATATAGTACGAAGGGGGAAAAACGCAGCAAAAGCTGGACTGAGCATGCTTGAATAAAGGAGAGGGATAAAAGGAAGTAGGAGTCAGCCCTACAGTATGGCCCTGTCTTCATCACGGAAGCTAGGGTCATGTTAACTCATCCCACATATGCCGGTCATGTTAAGCTTTATAGATTTAAATGCGACTAATGTTCTAGCACATCTGATCTCTTCTGGAAGCTGGTTATAACTGCGGGCAGCATAATGGCTAAGAGCGGACTTCCCTCGTTTTGCTTATGCTGTATATTCATTATCCTTTTGGCGAGCTTTAATCTGGTTGCTAGGTGAACACTCACAAACACACCGGGGAAAAACATTTGTGCACATCCAGTAACCCTTCAGAAACTGAGCGTACATTTAGGATTAGGATTAGGAGTGTATAACAACAGTGTGTTTTATAAAGGATTATTCATTAGAATGCAGGCTTTAATCTTCTCAACTAAACTGGCACTAGTGACCTCACATCGCCCTCGAAGAATGCATTCCTGCAACTACTTTCTAACTATTCGAATTTATTCCAATTCGACTTTTCAATTGTGACATTTTGCAGTTTACAAGATTAACTGAATTTTGTTTATGCTACCCATCCTTTTGTTATGTGCCAATAAACACAATGCTCATAATTAGAGTAGATATGCTGATTAAAAACATCAAAAACATTAACATTATAATCACCTAGGTATCAGGTTTCCCTTTTTTTGACAGGGTGGCACGGGGCCCTCGGGGCGTGGCACCACAGGGCCTCTGGGGGTTTGCTATGGTGTCTGGCACAGGGATGTTGGCAGGGGATACTTTGGGTGCTGTGGGTTGTGGGGGGGTTTTCTGTGGGATCAGACTGTACAGGCTGTGTCCATAATCCTGTCACCAGTTTACTGGTATATAATTGACAATCAATTAATTATATACATTATATATATAATATCAATATTGCTCTGGTATAATAACATCCACTTGAGTATGAATTGTCTGGTATAATAACATTCAGATGGATTTGATGCTCCACAGCATTAGTAATGACTAAAATCTGAGCTGCGTGTTCAATAACGTCTTGTTCTATCACTCTCTGTCTTTCACACTGCACTATTATATTGCTCATTTATGTCCAATTTACGGCATGCGCATTATTTACTGTTCAATACTGCAGCTTTCTTCTTGGACTGGTGAATTCAAAGGTGGTGAGATTGCAGGTGCACTGCCTCCGGCTTTGGATTCATCTTCCCTCTCACCCCTGCTCCGGTTTTTCTTTTTTCTCATCCCTGACGTCATTTGCTGCTCTCTCAGTTCTCTGCCGTGTTCTTCTTCGTTCGCGCCGTCTCTTAGTCTTTCACCATGTTCTCGCTTGATATTTCTGTCTCACGCATCTTATATCCTGCCTTCCCCCCCCCCCTCTCTCTCTTCTTGCTACACACACGGCTGCTGCTGGCTCATTTCAGCTGCTTGCATTTTAAATGAGGATCAATCCACAGACTCTGACTCTTTCTCTCTCTCTCTCTCTCTCTCTCTCTCTTTCCTTTATTGACTGGCTGATTGAGGGATAAGTAAGGCCCGGTGAGTGCTTGCTCCTCCACCCCGTACCCAACACATGTAGCCGAGTCGGAGACAGGCCAGGCATGATCGATGAGCAGCTGTTAACACTCCTACCATGCACATCAGTCCCCAGATTTACAGCAGCAGCGACGGGACGATTTGGCACACATACCATGGTCTGTGTCTCTCTTTCACATTCCCAGCTGCAGTGAATGAGGATGTACAAAACGACTAGGCAGAACAGCAGATAACTGACAATATCACACACACACACACACATACATATGCGAACACACACACAATCATACTCTACTTCTCTTCCCCCGAGCAGTAAACAAAATCTGCAAACAATACATGCAAATATCTGTTAGCACACACTAAAGTCTACAATCGCAGATGCAGCCATGCAAACACACGCATGTAGGTCCTCATACGGTTTACACCAGAGCAGGAGATTTACACTGCAGTGGAACAGAATGGGTTATACGGAGTTCACAGCCTAACAATGGAATCAGCCAGATACCTCTGTCTTTCATTAGCAACTCAGCAGAATCACACACCACACACACACACTCACACAGACGCTGTCACAGCTGGGGCTACCAAACACGCCAGCTCTACTCTCGCAGGCCCTGATACTCTTGATCGAATCACACAAAAGTATTTCTCGATAGAGAGGGGTCAGACCTGCCTGTGCCATGTTGCCTCCACACACTACCGGGAGCGAAACAGCATCTGTGTCTGTGTCTGACGCTACGCTGAGTAAACCGACACCAGGCTTTGAAATCTGCAGGGCTGTGCTTGGGTTCCCACCACCACGGCAAATACACACAGCACCTCAACAATGCATGCATGCACCTACACACACACACACACACACACACACCAGGAAATCAGAACTCCCTGAGAAAATGAGGTCGAGGAACCCAACATACTGGCACCGGGTGAAGCGATGGGGTACAAGGAAAAACGGAGGCAGGAAAAGAGAAGGCAGACGTCTTAAATCAGGAACTGTAACCTTTAAACAACATTACGTAATTGTCTCATAAGCAGCTAAAATACAAGCCATTTTCTAAAACTAACATCAATTCAAAATACCAGCAGCAGATTCTGTTCGATATCTGATTAACTTGAACAACATTTTCTATTCTGTGTTCACGTCTCAATTTAATTCAGTAAACAGACACAATTTCACTGCAATTTGTAGCCGTGATGGTTCTGTTTATCTCCTACACTCGCTTCATTCAACTGATTTTGCTCAACAATTACCCCAGTTCTCCAGATTTCCAATCTCCTCTAGGTAGGCCGACTCATCGTTGATCGTGATCAGGCCGACCACGACAGTGTCGTCAGCAAACTTGATGACGGCGGTGGAGTTGGTAGTGGCCACGCAGTTGTGGGTGTACAAAGAGTAGAGCAGGGGGCTCAGAACACAACCCTGGGGGGCTCCAGTGCTGAGAGTGAGGGAGGCTGAGACATGACCGCCCATCCTTACTGCCTGTGGTCTGCCAGTTAGGAAGTTGGAGATCCACTGACACCCAACCATCCTTCATATGACTTTTAGAATTAGACTTTAACAATTTGTAAAACAATAATAATAATGTTCTGCTGTTACCTTCTTAAACAAGTTAATGTAAGTAGACTAGACATATAAAAAATATACACTGCCTGGTAAAAAAAAGTCACACACTGTAATATTTGGTTTAATGTGTAAGCTAATGCATGTCTGAAAATGACTGGCCCTTCCCTCTGGAGTAGACCGAATCACAACACACCACATGACCTTTTCCATTGCTCCACAGTCCAAAGTTTATGCCTCCTACCCAATTATTTTTTTTTCTTTCTGATGAGCCTCACTAACAAGCGGTTTTCTTATGAGCACGCAGCTGTTTAGTCCCAATCCTGCGAGTTCTCATCACATTGTGTGTGTGTATGTGGAAATGCTCTCATTTTCTACTATTAAACGTTTCTACTGACTGTCATTTCTACTGTCGATTTTTAAGATGCAACATCCCGAAGCATTTAAGTCATCTTCTGCATTCAATAAAAATGATTTGTGTCTTGTGTAGCTTTCACCTTTTATCTTAATTCATTCATCTTCTATACTGCTTATGCTATAGAGAGTCGCAGGAAGCCTGTACACCCGCTACACCACATTGATGCCCTTTTGATGTCTAGTTTTTACCATTCTTTACCTTTCTTCAACTTACATAGTTTACGTGTGAAAATCTGCCCTGAATATTTAAGTTAAGGGCAGATTTTCACTCGCAAAATATGATTTTTTTAATCATATTGATATTGATATTGATTTTTTTTATATTAATAAAACAATATTAATAAATTTTTTATCCATTCCAGTTTTTAGTAACGTGTTGGACAGTCCTAAACCAAATTCCAGCAATCTTGATCCAGGCCCTTCCACAGCAGCAACTGTTTTTGGCCAGGGAATGTTTAATAACAAATGGACAAAGATTTGCCAGTTACATTTATGGTACATCAGTACATGGTACATCAGAAAGAATTGGTTGGGGAATTTCCTTTTGCAAGCATTTAAAAAACTGTAAAAGATAATATATGCGTATAAGAACGAATAATGAGCATATACATTATTAGAGAATCTTTATACCGGCAATGTATCTGTAATTCTCAGTATAAACAAAAACATGGTCAAAAAAGGTCCAGAACAGTACATAAAAATGCAAAGAGAGACAGAGAGAGTGAGAAAGTGAGATTGTGTGAGCAGACTACAAAAATATGCTCAGGTGCCAGCCTACAGCCTCTCCCACATATACACACAGAAGAATTCCATACCCCCGCATTCCCTTCCCATGTTATATCAAAGAAAGATTTTCTTTCACTCCTGCAGGCCCTCCCCGTTATCACTTAAACCTAACAATACACCCATGCACAAACTTACTTAACATCAGAAAACGGCACAAGAATGTAAGTTTAGTGCCACTTTTTCATATGCTGTATCCTCTCACCGCATCACATCATATACACATCCAAACCAGTTAAAAAAATAAATAAATAAAAAAAAACATGACTGCTTCTTTTGCTCGATCATCCCTGCCTTACTCTTGCAGAGATGAATGCAGTGCATGTGAAAAATCACACTAATCTCTCTTTTCCAACACACACACTTCGGAAAAAAGGGTACAGATCCTCTCTTGGAATGGTTGCAAGACATTTCAGCTGTCCTTCATGTGTGTATTTCACGGGTGTATATGATACATTACACTGCATTTATGATACGGTACTCTACAGTATTAAACCTTCTTCAATAAGCATATATATATATATATATTCCATAATATGCCTACACTGTACAAGTAAAATATGAAGATCCATGTGGAGATATAAATATATTTATGCGCACTTTGAGATTTCTAATGTCTATACCTGCAGCAGTTTCTGCTGAGTTGTCATCCACAGACAAATGATTGTGCCAGCTGACTGCCGGATAAAGACTCTTCCTGTGTGTATGTAGACTTGGGAAAGGCAGAGGGCTCCTCAATCATTAAACGCGAATAAAGATGTGTCTACCATATGTGCTACAGGCCTCTAAGCTGAGAGCACTGATGTGTGACTGTGTGTGAGAGAGAGAGAGAGAGAGAGAGAGGGAGACCAAATGAGAGAGCAAAAAGGACAGAGAGACAGAGTGTACGGAAACATATCTCTAGAGGAATGCATGTGTGTCGCAATGGTTTGCACAAGCTTAAGCATGTACTGCATCCTTTAGTCCCATCATTAGGATGTGCTCGAATCCTATAGTATAAATGTGCTACATCATAATCTGCATCTTTCCATAACCAATAAGAAACACATGCATGAAGACTGGCTATTGGCTTCTAGTTTCCAGGGCAACCCCCACACGAATGGCCCTGGTGGCTTTGGGATGATTGGAATGCAACGGCTTACCTTGCCTGATTATTAATATGTATGTGGAGCATCATCTATGACATGCACCAAATGTCAGGCTTCAGAGCAATATGTGTGTGTGTATATATGTGTGTCTGGCTGCCGTATTCCCTGCAGAGGCCCCATTTAGCCTCCTGCTACACAACTCAACTGGCAGAAAGAGACGTGAACTTTCCAAACTGAACTGCAGGAGTTGAGTAGAGGGCCAGGGAATGTCTGGTACAGAGGACTGAGAAGCTTTTACCATCCGTATGACAGAACAAGCGCTGGTAGCACTCGATTCTACGTCAGCACTTTGACAGACTTTATGTACGGGACCTGGCAAATAAATTTTAATAAATCAAAAAAAAAAAAAAAAGAGCTCAAAGGGCTCAAAGATAAATGCTATCTTCCATCAATATGAATCATGAGATGAATTCATGTAAGACTACGACTCGTGTCAGTACATGTACTATAAGCATGCTGCCATGCACATAAGAGAGAATTCCTGCACGCAGTTAGTGCGAATGTACTGAGCTCTACAGAGAAAAGCTTTTAAGTCACATACATACTAAATTGGTAATGACAAGGCTGACACACTGGCTTATACATTTAGCTATCAAATGTATAAAATATAGAAATAATCTTACTATATTTTCTTATTACTGAGAGCATTGAAGTGACATGAGCAACTGTGAACTGTGTTTATCACTTAAATATGATATGCACCATAACTTCCTACTAATCCCATCTCTTCTTCTTTGGACAGATTTTGTGTTTCTACTCTTTTCTTTTCTGGTCATTAATTAATACCCACCTTGGGTTGTAGATGCCTGGTCACTACAAATGTGGTTTGTCAATATGGTTTTGTTTTTCAAACAGTTTAAATAGATTTTTCTATCTGCCAGTCTTTACTAGCCTTGAGTTTTAAATGTTATACTATGACCTACTAGTTAAAAGTGTATACTAAGTGCTAATGCACTACTATACCCATCCATCCTTTATCTATACCTCTTATCCTGTCTCAGCCTGGGGCCTATTCCAGGGAGGGTTACACCCTGGATGGGGTGCCAGCTTATTGCAGGGCATAAGCGCACACACACACACACACACACACACACACACACACTACAATCAATTTAAAAACATCAATCAGCCTACACCACATGTCGCTGGGCAGTGGGACCCGGCACTATAGCACCAGAAGAACATGCAAATGCCATGCACACAGACTGGAGGCGAGATTCAAATCCCCAACTCTGGAGGTGTGAAGGGACAGTGGTAACCACTAAGCCAAGACGCCACACTGTACTAGCATAAAAGATACATATTATTTCTCTTGTACTGTATTTATTTATTATAGCATGACACATGCTCTTTTTTTCTATTTATAGCTATGTTATGGAACATCCTCAAAACCAGATAGTTCTTCTTTCACTTGTATCCTTACTTCACCAGTCAACGTTCAAAGCTCTCTCTCCAGAACCCCGCCCTGTTACAGGGTGGACACTGGAGACTCCCTCCATAACTCTTACATGAATATCTCCTTAAAGGAAGCTTTACCATGAAGCAACAAGAACACATTTTACCCTGTTTATTATAAGGTTTAGTTTCTGTGGCAATATACAAGCCAATGTAAATTACTATGCTATATGTTATTATATTATTATTACTATGACAATCTAAAAATGTCTCTAAACATGCTAGAAGGTGCACGTCATGTCCTGTACTGTTCGCTGGTACTGTACGGATGAACATGGGTGCATGATACACTGGGATGTACTGGGGTCCCATACTGGTGTATTCCTGCCTCCTGCCTCACACTCTGATACTATGAGTGTTCATGAGAGTGTATGAGAGTATCAGTGTTCCCTAACGTAGCCTCCCAAATAATTAATGAGGTAAACGCAAAATATTGTCCTCTGCATATGGGGTCATGCGGCATATGCAGTTTTTTTCAGGAAATCCCACAATGCACTGTAATAGTTTAGTGCCCAGCTGCTCTATCCATAACATTTTGGCTATGTGTGCCCTTTGGATGACTGGGTACACAGCCATTTTGTACACAGACTGCAGGCCCGTGAAATGTTACATCACTTGTAGCATGATGGAAATACAAATGAGGTTTCCGTGACACAGTCCGGACACCGTGCCGGACGACTGTGTTTACTTTTCACCTGCTGCTGACGTCTTTTGTCAAGGTTACTTACCGTCATTTCCGCCTCTCACCTACACAGCTGCTGCGAATAAACTGATGCGAACGCAAGAAATCTGTGTAAATGTTTGGCATCAATCTCAATTATAAAGTCGTCACTGCAACAGTAAGATACATGTCATTTTATCTAAAATGTAGAACTCTAGCCGCGAACACAGAGGCTAGTTTTCATTCTCACTTACGAGCTTGTGACTAATCTTGGCTCTATAAACAACGTGTTATGCCTGTTGCGCATGTGCTTTACGCACCATCTGGGTGCCGAGCTATTTCTGTCATTCACAGGATTTGGGCCCTCGTCATGCTCAAGAGGCCAGAGAGCAGGATCTTAAACCACGCGCTCAGAATTGCGACAGGAATATAACGCCATAGATCTTAACTGGTTAAAATAACACACGGTTCAAGAAATGTTAATGAAATTCGCTGTTTTAATGTAGATAAAGCTCAAGCGCAATTGCATGTTCTATCAAGCTCAGTAGACTGAAACCCAGTGTTGGATTTAATCAGGCAGCACAGTGGTTAGTGGTTAGCACTGTCGCCTTGCACCTCCAGGGTCTGGGTTCGATTCCCACCTTGGGTCTGTGTGCATGGTTCTCCCTGTGCTTGGTGGTTTTCCTCCGGATACTCCGGTTTCCTCCCACAGTCCAGAGACATGCAGATTAGGCTAATCGTGGTTCCCAAAATTACCTGTAGTGTATGAATGAGTATGTGTGTGTGTATATGTGTGTGTATGCCCTGCGATAGATTGGCACCCCATTCAGGGAGTAACCCGCCTTGTGGCCTAAATCTCCAGGTATAGGCTGCAGGACTACTGCGAACCTAAAATCAGCATTTGTTCCACAGTGACTTTAAAAGAACCACTTTGCACAGGAAATGATTAAAATCATTAAAGGAAAGGTTGACTTAAAAGCGAAAACAACCCTCCTTCCAAGTGTCAATTAACTTGTCACTCAAATGTCATTAAACAGCTCTAGAAGGCTCCTCACTTGCTCTAAACCCTGCACATTCAGACAGACATTTTCAAGCTTTTCCCCTCTCTGTTGTGCATCAGTGCACACTGCGTGTGTGTGTGTGTGTGTGTGTGTGTGTGTGTGTACAGGGTGTGTTAGTCCTCTCTTACACCCCGAATGCTGTACGTAGAGTTTGCACAGGTGCGCAGTGGAGAAGACAATCAGCTGAGGGGGGAAAACTCTGAATCCCAGCCACACCAAGCGCAACTTCACCAACTCCAGCGCTTTAATCTACACATCTTAGATCTCCTTCCGTCTGAGTGATGCATTTACACTGAACAGCTCCTCACACACACTCACACACACACACACACACACACACTGTAGTTGTGCACAAAAAAAAACAGCACGGTTCTTCTTGATTTTCTTACCGGAATGGACATCTTGTTGTCCTTATCTGTCCACTCGAGTCTTGCTTGAAGATGACAGATCCGCTTTTCTAAGACAAGGAAGCACAGATTCTCTCGACCTCTAACTTGGGTTTATTACTCCATGCTTCCGCGCTGCAGCTCGCGCTCCGCCGTGTGTGAAGTTGGAGAGAGAGAGAGAGAGAGAGACGGTAGTGAGAGAGGATATCTCCCGATGCGCTAAAGGAAAGCCCGCACAGCACTGCAGCTCTCTCTCTCTCTCTCTCTCACACACACACACACACACACTGAGCTGTTAAAGAGCCCGCTCTCCGATTCCTCGCTCCACGATGTCACCGGCTGCGGCTCTCGGCAGAATGCTGGAGTCTCTCGTGCTGTCTCTCGTGCTCTCTCTCTCGTGCTCGCGGGAGGTCGGACGGATCTGGTGATGTTGCAGAGACTCGCACTGTTCCCGATCTGCTCGGACTGCGGCTGTGCGCGTGCAGCTGAAGCGCCACGGTGCGTGCTGCCTGCGCGCGCGCTACGACGGGATCAAGTTTAGTTTAAAGGGACAGACTCGCTTATAAAGCCCGAGCAGCACGTGACACTGTACTGTACGAATTGTGTGACATGTAGACGAGTACAGTATAGAGATCTAGGTCTAGGCGTGTGCTAAAAGATGTTTATATATATATATATATATATATATATATATATATACACACACACATCTAATATATATATATATATATATATATATATATATAGTGTGAATGGGTGTATGAGTGTATGTGTGTGTGAGTGTGTGTGTGTGTGCCCTGCGATGGATTGGCACCCTGTCCAGGGTGTACCCTGCCTCGTGCCCTAAGTCTCCTGG
>JAQQZT010000038.1:17390227-17403358 GCA_030068275.1 Clarias platycephalus | reverse complement strand
TGTGTAAAGCTGCTTTGAGGCAATGACAATTGCTAAAAGCGCTATACAAATAAAATTGAATTGAATTGAATTGAATTGAACTTCGGGCACGAGGCAGGGTGCCGATATATATATTGGCACCCCTAGTTAAGATAAATTCTTTTTTTATTTTTAAACAAAAAAATGCACACAAAAAAAGAGAAAATTCCAACCTTTAATTGAAGTACAATTATTCAATGGGAAAAAAAACACATTAATACATTTTTTACATGAAATTATGTGTGCCACTATTATTGCCACCCCTGATGTTAATACTTCTTAAAAACCCCTTTTGACAACAAGACAGCACTTAATCTCCTCCTATAACATTTCACAAGAATGGAGAATACAGATAGAGAAATCTTTAACCATTCCTCTTTCTAGAGTCCTCGGTCCTCTCTTATGCACGCTCTTCTTCAGCTCACCCCACATGTTTTCAATTGGGTTGAGGTCTGGGGACTGAGATGGCCATGAGAGGAGCTTGATTTTGTGTTTGCCGAACCATTTCTGTGTAGATTTCACCACATGCTTTGGGTCATTATCCTGCTGAAAGACCCAGCTTTCTGACAGAAGACATTAGGTTTTGATTTAAAATGTCCTGGTATTTCAGAGAGTTCATGATGCCATGCACCCTAACAAGGTTCCCAGGGCCTTTGGAAGAGAAACAGGCCCACGGCATCACAGATCCTCCACTATAGTTCACGGTGGGCATGAGGTGCTTTTCCCCCATACTTCATCTTTTGTTTTACGCCAGAACCAGACAGTGTTTGTTGCCAAAACGCTCTATCTTAGGCTAATTTGACCACAGCACATGCATGGTCGCAGTTGAAGTCCCAGTACCGCTTAGCAAACTCGAGACGTTTATGTTTGTGATTGTAGGTGAGAAAAGGCTTTTTCCTTGCGTGCCTCCCAAACAGTTTGTTGGTATGTAGATAGTGTCTGATGGTTGTTATTGAGACTTTGTGACCTCAAGATGCCACTTTTTGATGCATTTCTCTAATAGTGAGGTTTGGAGATTTTTTTTTTTTTTTTTTACTTCTCTTACCATCCTCCTCACTGTGCGTGGTGGCAAGATAAACTTGGGTCCCTGTGCAGCCTTGTTCATCACTGTTGTTGTAATTTCTTAAGGATTCCTCTGACTGTAGACATGGGCAATTTTAGGCAAGTGGCTATTTTTTTGTAGCCATTGCCTCACTTATGAAGATCGACATACATATGCTTTACTTGAATGCGGTGTTTTTTCCCATGTTGAGGAGTGGATATGAGAAATAGGCCTCTGTGTTACATCATATTTATACCACAGGAAAACAGGAAGTCACGAATTATTAATTAAAAATTTCTTGATACTCTGATTAACTTTTAAAATGCTTCAATTACATTTATTTTATCAGAGTGGTTAGGGGTGCCAATAATTGTGGAACAGGTGAGTTATTTTCTTTATAAAAAAACAATTATTTCTTAGTCGTGGTATTTTTTAAAATTCACTCAGGTTAGATTTTTCTGTTTTCATTTTTCAGTATGAGATTAGGCTTCTGTAATAAAAAAATGAATCCTGCTATCTGTTGCCATCAAAGTTTTTCCTTGCCACCGTCACCGTCACCCTTGGCTTACTCATTAGGGACAATCTAATCATTATGATCTATACACATTTTTACATTTCCAAAATCTTTTCATTTTGTGAAGCTGCGTTGAGACAATGACCATTGTTAAAAGTGCTATATAAATAAAATTTAATCGAAATTGAATTGAAAACTCTGCCTCTGGTGGCTTGTACAGTGGACACGATGCATGATGGGTGGATCACTTATATTATTGCACCTCTGATATTATTACCAAAATTTTAATAATGAATAAATATTTCAATATTTCGATTAGATTTGCAGGCGGTCTGGGGAATTTAAAAAAGGTCTTTACTAAAAGAAAATAATTTTGTTAAAAAAATTTTGTAGTTTGTTTAAAATATTTCCTTTGACTAGTTTGAATAGTTAATGGCTGTTCATTTCCTTCTCAGAAATATCTCTGACAATGCAGTCTCTTTTTCTATAGGGCTTTCCACAAATTGTTTAAGGGGGAATCCCTATAATAAGCCAGAAAACTCTTCAATGGAGGTTACAGATTTAACCCGTGCAGCATTTTGAACTATGAATCTTATTACACAATATTTGTGATCCTGACTACTTTAAAAAGCAAAGAGTCCTTAACTATTTGAAAAAGTTTTTTTTTTTTCTAAAAGTTTAAGCAGATGTGGAATATTTAACTGTGGAATATAAAACATTGATCTTAAACGTCCAAAACATGTCTCTCACTGTCTTCAAATAGCATAATTAAGAAGCTGTGTGTGTGATAAGTCAAAATTCATCATAATGAAGAAAATAAAGTAACAGCAGTCCTGATCTAAAGTTAAAAGCAATGTGTATCTCACTTTTACGACACGTTATATTCTATTTTTCTACAACAGTTACCATGCTTTCACACTTTTAGCCATTATTAGCAAATATTGTTTACTTTAAATCGTAGTGATAAATACCAAACTCTAAAGGTTTTTACATGTTATGTGAGTAATGTTGTTCATGGGCGTAGTGGGACACCAGCTCTGTTCTTCCACAAATGCACCAACAGACTAGAACAATGAGGATTCTGCTAGCCATTGTTAAAAAAAATTCAAACCAGGAACTATGACTCTGTTATGATGTTATTCTCCAGACACTGTCTGAGCAGTGGACTGACCGCTTTAAAAAAAAATTATAATTTGGTATGAAGTATAAAAGGAGTTTTGACATTGGGCTACGTGACTGTCAGGGTGGATGGTAAACTATAGCCAGCAAACTCAAATCAAGTTTAAAGTGTAAACATAAAGCCAAGGTCATATGCAATTAAATTTTCAAAAAGTCAGAATTCCATTTCATGATGTCTTTACTGCAAACACCATTTAATCATTTAGACAATAAAAGAAAGAAGTGTGTATGGGGAAGGGAACTTGCAAAGGAAATTAAGTTGGTCTGTTAGTGTAGTTAGGGTCTAGAAAAGTGGCTGGCAGGAGTGCACAAACACAGCCCATTAAAACCCAGAGGAGCCTGTGAATATTAGGTACAGTTGTTTTGACTCTGTCTTAGAACTATAAGAGGTGAAGTGTCATGCTGTAGAGACAACCATATTCCTGGAGATCTACCACCCTGAAGAGTATATTTCCAGACCTAATCCAACACATGTGATACAGCTAATCAAGAACTTCGGTAGCATCTGATAATCAAACCCAGATGTAGTGGTACCAAACACAACAAATTGGTAGAGTTCCCAGAAAGGAGACGGGCGCTCCTGGTGTGGAACTTGGATTGATGTACTGGCAGTGGGAAAACACATTTGGCTTTTAGGTCATGCATGGTGCACGGTGAGTAAGGACACTAATTCAAGTCACATTTCAGGGAACTGTCTACAGTAGAACTCTAGCTGTCGGGAAGCCTGAGAGAATGTCAGAATAGCCCACTTTAAGTAAAAAGTCTCCATCTGTGCTCTAAACAGATGTGCTTCCACCATGACTCTACCAGAAGGCCAATGCACCAGTACAACTCAGTTGAGTCTTTTATCTAGTGGCTGCCGGAAGGCTGTTGGCATTTGGAGCATGTTACCCCAGTGTTATTTTAGACTCTCTTTATGGTTATTGTTTATAATTATCCTCTCCATGCTGCTGTCTATTTCTGTGGTTCCGGCTCTTATTTGAAGCCTGCCCTGGTGACAGACAGTTACACATGCCTGGAGGTAATGTCTGAGCCAAATATATATCAGGCATCCTGCCTGGCTACCTACAACCCAGAAGCCTGCGTTTACATAAGTCACTGTAGAGAAGCAATGTGTGTCCAATTCTGAGCATTTCACTAGGAGAATATTGACTCCTACTGTAGACACGTTGTCGTGTACCTAGAAGAAGTTGGAATTCAGTGCAACACACAATATGTACATGTACACTTCACAGTGTTGGTCTACTGTATATGACTCTAATTTCTATGTGGTCATACTTTGAAATGCTCGTCAAGTAATAACCCTTCTTTTTTTTTCAGTTCTGATTCTACTCAACAAAACGAGCCAGATTGAAAAGTGAGGAAAGTCAGAGAAGGAGAAATGAAAGCTTAAAATTGAACGAGGTGGTAAAGAAAATAGAAGTAGTGAAGGAAGGAGAAGGAAAATGTGGAAAAAGTAGAAGGACAATAATTAATTCATTTTCCATACTGCAAGATTTGATCCCTCTACCCTAGAGCCACCATGCCACAGCGAATGATAATTATAATAAAAAAGAAAACAAGGCATAGATCAATACCCAATGCAAAAGCAACAAAGATCCTCATGAGAAAAAACAGGTTTCAGTGGGAGGGGAAGACTGGGGAAATGTAAATATTAAGTTCCATAAAAAATAATAGAAAGAATTCTGGCAGACGTCCCAGTGAAAAGCAGATCAACTAATCAATGACACTGATAAGATAATACATTGTCGGAATTAATTCCATTATTGATTGAGGATATTTGAATGATGACAGCAAGTCCAAGAGATTTCCACAGCACATTGGAAATGGTGAAGACATTCCAACAAAGCAGCGGATTATATTAAGTTTTACCTTATGAATTATGTGACAATATGGATATTAGGAGTTTTAATTAAAAAAAAAAAAAAAAGCTTTTTAATTAAATAATCCCAAAGCAGAATAATATATTTTTTTACCATCTAGTGCATAGTTAATCCTATGCATTTATGGAGATGTGCATCGATTAATTGAGTGTGAGATGGTGAGCTTGAATAATGATGTAGATGGAGACGACTGGCTATAGCTGTAAAAGGCAGCAAATGAGCAGAAGCATGACTGTTCCTAATGAATACCACTAGAATGTGACGATGCATGATGTACACTCATTTTTGTGTGCTGTTTCTTACATATGCATGCAATAGGTGTAAGAATATGTGTGTGTGTATGTGTGTGTGAGAATGAGCTCTGATCTCTTTTCTCAGCAGGAGGCCATTTTGAGTGCAGACTACTGAGCAGCACTGGGAGGAGAGTCATCAAGTGGGGAGATTGATGCGCATAACACACTCCCCGCTCCACCTGCACACAGAGACAACACACACCTGCACCATGGGCATTAAAGCAGCTTGTGATTTCACATGGAGCACATCTATCCACTCCTACAGAAGAGGACACACTCTGCTAGGACACGTGGAGAGGAAGAAGAGAGAGATGTTCACAGTGCCATGCCGGGTATGCAATTACACAAACAAGGAGATAAAATGTTGACTGTGGCTTCAACTGGGTTCCAGTGAAAATAAATATAAACAACCATGATGCCCACTCAGTCATGAGAGAGAGGGGAAGCTTTATAAACAAAACGATTAGTTACCATCAAAATGATACTGATACATCCCCAGATATGAGGTGATTCCCGCAGAAAACACAATCACGAGACCTCGACCAATACACAACTGTGTGCATTAGGAGTAAATGGAAAAAGAAACAAAATATTGCTGTTTTTGAGATTTATGCACTTTGTGGTCATTTTTATTAGGAACAACAACACATTATCTACTCAACCATTCATATGTTTGCCGTGCACTACATGAAACTTTCACATCAATAATCTGAATAGGAGAAAAACATGATGGAATGGCTGTTACTGCCACACAGGCTGGTTTTAATATTCCAGAAACTGCTGATCTTCTGGGATTTTCATGCACAACTAGTCTCTAGAGTTTACACTGTGTTTATCAAGCAGTAGTTCCTGCAGGCTGAAACAGTTAGTTTGATGAAAGAGGTCAGAGGAAATGGCCAGACTACGGTTTACAACCATGATGAACACAACGAGCATCTTAAAATGCACAACAGATTGGAAAAAGGTTAGGTGACTTTTTCCTTGAACTGTTGTGTTTCAGTCATCCTCAGATTCATATTGTTGGGGCAAATGAGTGGAACCGAATGTGGGTTTTTGCTCTTGTAGCCCATCTGTTTCAAGGGTTGGCATGTTGTGTGCTATGAGATTATTGCTTTTCTTTTTTTTTGGGTGACCCTGATTGTAAAGAGCGGTTATCTGACTGACCATTTTCAACTCCAGAACTCTATCACCAAACACTTTTCCTGGCCTTAAGGATATTGCATCATTCATACCAGAAGTGCTTAAGCAGTATTTGTGTGAATTTCTGCACTGTACTGTTTCCACATAACTGGCTGATGGTATTGCATAAATGTGTAAGTGGACAGTGAGTGGAATTTAACTGTATAAAACTGGCAAACAGAGCTGAAATCAAAGACATTAATATCAGAGTCTGAATCAAGGCATTGCTTGTTTATATAGCTGAAACTGTCCGACACCATTCCTGAGTAATGCCCAGGTTAAATCTAAGAAGAGCTAAAACGACAGAGGGATCTGTTGCAATGGAGAAAAAAAGATGAGTGGTAAAAGCTCTTTATGAGAATCTTTTTTGGGCACTGAGCTGGCACAGAGGATATGAGGCGGGACATCAGTTGTACATGGCAGGTATGATCAAACGATCTAATGCAACTACTGTATTATGACACTGCCCTATTCTCAAAGCAAAGGACAGAGTAATTAGTTAGGTAATGTAAGATAAACATTAAATAAGAGCAGATTGATGATATAAGGGGGGGGGGGGTGGGGGGTTTTCAGAAACACTCCTGAAAACATCCCTGATGGTCTTGTAAGTTCTGGTAAGGTAGCTTTTTCCATTTTGGACTGTGACTAATGTAAATAAAAGAACATCATTAAATAGTAAAAGTCAAGGGAATCCATGTTCTTATCCTGTGAACGCAATGTAAATGGGCTTTAATCACTAGATACGTCATTTACAGAGTCTAAGATAAGAACTTAATAGGCCGAATGATCACAGCTTTTGTAAGCACTTTGTTCCAAGGACCTTCACCAAATATTGTCCTTTAAAGTTTCTTGTGTGTATGCTTTCCCCTAAGGAAAGCATCGAATCTATGCAGAGATACCAACTTTTCCTTTTTTTGTGCCTGGGATTGCATTTACATGATGGTAAGCTTTCAGGTGATTCAAAACAAAAAAGATCTCGATGATGTTTTGATTATTTTTGCACTGGGGATATGATTAAATACTGACACCTAATATCAGAAGATTCCTGGGAAAAAGGAAAATCTAAAACATCTAACAGGTCGCAAGAAATTTGTCAGCAGCATAAAAACTGTAATAGGTTGATTAACAAATTATAATTTCCAAAAACGTCAGGCAAGACTGAAACAAATATCCTACAATGGCAAAAACATTGTATGAAATATACACTATATGTATGTAAAGCTAATTCTTTCTCACCAAAAACAATCATTGTCACATTTTCCACTACTGTTTCACTACTATAATTATTTCAGTGTAGAGGAGACAAGAGCAGCCATAAGGGAATGATGGACTTAAATCTGAGCTCAGAGACAGGTGCTAACACAGCTGCCACATGAAACACACAACAGAGTGGACAGTCCAACTTTTTTTTTTTTAAGGATGCATGTTACTGGTCCCTTCTGGTCATCGTTTCATGTTGCTAAGGCGAACGTTTTTCTCCAGCTGAAACTGCCGCTGGTCCACTCTCTCCAGAAAGTTCTTCCTCTCCACATACCTATAGGAACAGGTAGAAGCACAAGACATGAAATGAGTCTTTCCAGTAACTGCTTAGTTAGATGATTCATTTAGATTGGTTCTTTTGAATGCACTGATTATACAGCCACCTGAGCTGGACAACAAATAGTCTGAGTGGTGAAGGAATGACTGTGTGTGTGAAAAGAATGCTACTGCAGGGACTGAAACACTGGGAAACTGACCAAATAAGCTCTCGCACGACTTACTGACCCCGAGCTGGGTGTGAACTGAAAGGGTTTCCTGATTGAGGAGTGTGAGTCAGGTTTAAGATTCATGTAGCTGCAAAAACTTGCAAAAGCTATTGATTGATGTTTAAAAAAAAAAAAAAAAAAAAAAAAAAAAGACATTAATTTAACACAAAATTATGTACTTATGGATACATGTGTGAATGTAACCCTGTGACTTCGCAGTTGTGTTTTATAACTTTTAAGCTCATCATAGCAACTGAACTGAAGCAATGACTCGCTGCATGAGTGACTGATACCACACACAGATATTAGTCATTAGTGAAATAAACCTAAGCAACTGTACAGTTTACATCCACTCTCATATAAGAGATATAAGAGATAACAGTTTACAAACAACTTAGCATACATGCACTGTTCAAATGTGTGAGCTTTTTTAATGCCAAAAGCACAATCTCTCTCTCTCACACAAACATCTCTCTCTGGATCTACTTGATCTCAAACACCCAGTCCAATATCACCAGTAATGTTACACTGTATTGCTGTTCATCCATGGAAAAAAAAATAAATAAATTATTACTACTATTAGTACCCATGGTTGATGGGGAAAAAGTTTTTAAAAATAGTTAAAAGGTTAAAGCTAAAAATAAGCTGATCATCTTTAATGTAATCAGTGATATTATTTAGGTTGACCGTGTACATGTCTGCCTGTCTTTCTGTACTTATTAATAAAAATTCAATTCAATTAAAGTTAAATTTTGTAAGGTTGAGTATCTTACGCCTTGTTTACTTCAAGTAGTACTTCTTTTGTCGTCCGCCAGATGCTTAAATTAAATTCCAGCAAATGACATATCATAACATCACTTTTACTCAACATTTTTTCAATATAACTCATAACACTCTCGGTTCGGACATTCTCAGTTGGACTGCTGCATTGTTCTCTCTAACGACCTGTGTTCTAGCTCATAGTGGCCCTTTACATGACTGCTTTAATTAGCACCACGGTCTTGGAACATATGAGACAAACTGGTACTTTTTTTGTTTTCAAGTTTTCAAAGGTGACGTACCTTTTTTTTTTTTTCCATGCCCACTTTGAGGGCAAAAGCATTATGCTTGTAGAAAAGCAGGTGCTGCTGTGAAATAATCTGGCACAAAGCTGGTCATAACATCCCTTCTACTCTTTTAACACTTTAATTTTATTTATGGCACAGATTTAACTTTAGGCAAATACAGAAGGACTGGCAAAGTTTCATTACATTTTTCTGAGACTGGTTTCGGGTCCTCCAATGTACAAAACGTAAAGATATTGAAATAGCCAGCTCTGACCAATGTACAGACAAAACCTTTTATTAATATAGATAATGAAACGGGCTTCATGTTAGATTCACTGAGCGATAATGAATGTGCATGTTAAGAATAGAAACTGTGCCTACCTGCTTATCTACACCAGTTTTCCTGTGCAGATATAGCATAACCTCATACCACTCATTACACCCCCCCCCCCAAAACAGCCTTGTATCTCTATGCACACCCACACACGCATGCACACACGCTTATTAAAAAATATGCAAGCACTTCCGGCTTATGAAGGACTTCCTTTCTGCTGTGTCCCGCAGAGTCACAGTTAAAACACAACCTTCAAAGTCCCCCAAAGTGCTGAACTGCAGTATTTATCATCAAATATGATTCATTTTTGTAGGTTTGTGAACATTGTCTTCTTAACGTGGTCTATGTCTGACACCGATCTGAACAGTTCGTGCTGCTTAACCTTTCCACTCGAGCAAAGCAACAATTACTCTTTGGCGGGAAGAATTCTGCTTGGACAAAGCAAGTCGGATTATTCATGTGAAACAACAAGCAATGTGTTTCTTTAGACTGCAATTCATTTTAAACATAAAATAGATTGAAATTAAATAAAGCTAATAAACCATTCTGTATTTTTACATAAGCTTAGTGCTTGTGTTCGACAAGCATCACACAAAACACACTTTTAGTTCTTCAATCAGAAGACTATGGATGAAAATTCAAAATGTTATGTTATCAAATGTTATAAATGTAAATTAGGAAAGGAACACAAATGTTTTTAAAATCTACAGGGTGGCCCAAAATCTGAACCCAAATAAAATAAAATAAAAAAATAAATAAAGAAGTGAATTTTGAGAATAGGTTCTCTTTAAGAAAATATTAATCGTTCTTGTGTTCAGCATAAACACAACTGCAGAGAAGTCAAAGGCTGTAAAATGTGATAATTTGCTGCAATTTATACTGTATTTCTTTTTCTCGTTTAGTTTGGATCCAGATTAACCTCACCTTCTTAAAATCCTCTCTTATTTTTTTCTCATCTTTTCTGAGCACTTTGTGCTTTTGTGCTTAAATACAGAACTGGTTTTGATTTTCATTCAATCACTTCATATAAGGGTCGAGTCTGTCGATGGCTTTAATGTGAACCATAACTGCAAATTTCTGCATAAGAGTTACACAAAGTAAAGGGAGTCAGAGTGACAATGTGTGACCACATGCCACGGCTCCTCCTCCCTCTTCTGGTCAACATTCTGGGTGTTTATGGTGTTGACTGTAATTTAATGGAGAACTACAAGGCTGCCCTTTTGGGAAGCCCTCAATCGATTAGCTAAACCCAATGCAGTGGCTGTGCGCATTTGCATAAAGTTCCGCTTTGTCATCAGGTTTCTCTGCACCACAGCCATCATGCGCTGCTCGAAAATGGACACTTACTGTGTTTGGACCTTGTATTAGAATTCCCCTTCCGGCAATTTGGATTGATGCATCAATTTAAAAGCTAATTTAAATTCATCAATACAACAGTCATAAATCAATTTTTATTGAAAAAGGCTTCCAAGGCAAATTTGCTCGCTGATGCCTTTTAAACGATTTCTGTACAGTTTTATATTAATGAAAGCGTACAGAAATACAACTGTGTATTGCAGCATATAATGACTGATGAACGACTATGAAAAAATACTGTCTAGTATGATATGATGCATGACAATGAGAGGAACACATTTTCATGATAATTTCGCCATAATTTGTTGCAGGTGCTTGAACATGAAAGATGTAATGCGTGCATGTGACATTTACAAAACTCCCCAGACGGTTGCTCAACAGGAAAACAAAGCTGCTCTCTGAACCTCTGTAGATTGTTAGGATGTTAGTGGGAACAGCTGAGAGGGGAGAACCCACAAACCAGCTACATGTGCACATGAAAGCTCTTACAAAATTATTTGATTAAATATACAGTTATGGGCCTGTCGATCCACAGTAGCTTAACCATTTTAGTGATTCTAGAGGATGTCTATAGGGAGTGTATGTCTCATTCCCTCTTGGTCAGACTGCTCCGTTCTGTTTCTTCCCAAAACAAAACTCCAGCTCTGATTTCTTTGCTCTGTTAATCTGTCGTGGTAGTGAGAGCCTTGTTTTAGCCTGGTGGTAAGCATCAACTGCAAGCAAGCACTTCCGGCTTATGAAGGACTTCCTTTCTGCTGCGTCCTGCAGAGTCACAGTTAACACACTACCTTCAAAGTCACTCAAAGTGCTGAAGTGCAGTGTTTATCATCAAATATGATTTATTATTGTAGGTTTGTGAACATTGTCTTCGTAATGTGGTCTATGTCTGACACCAATCTGAACAGTTCATGCTCCTTAACGTTTCCACTCGAACAATTTTCCAAATTGGAAGCAAATCTGCAAAAACTAAAAGAGTTCCTCACTGTATCCAGACCTTTGAGTGCCTGATGTAGGCTCCATAAGCACATCATGCACTTTTAGACTCCATCGTAGGCCGCCACACCACGCCCAGCTCCCTTCTTAAACCACATCATTCCCAAAGGGAGTTGAAAATACAGAACCAGAAGCATGCTCTAATTTGGTCTGTCAGAGAAATCTTATTTTTAACCCCCAGCCCAGGTTTTTAATTTTGGGCTCCTTTCAACCACAGTCCGGTGAGGCTTAGTGCGCCGATGGAAAAGACTAACCCATCTGTGTTTAGCTTGAACCTTGAGATACATCTCATCATACACTGAAGGGTTAAATTCAAAACCCTGTAAGAGGTGAGTCCTCATGTGTACAAATGATGTCATTGTGTAATAGCATCCCCAGAAGTAAATCTCTACTCCCATAAGCCCCAGCCTTCAAACCAACCCGTAGCTGGCACACACACAACAGCTGCAGGCGAGGTGATTATGGAGACCTGGGTAAATGGAAACACTCTGGGGGCTTAAAGATCATTGTGAAAAAAATATTTAACTGGAAATGATGATGATGATATACTAGGGGGAGATATGGAACTAGCATGAACATGGAACTAACTAGTTCATATAGACCAACTAATCAACTGTAATTGATGAAAAGGTCAAGGAATAAGAGAAAATAAGAGAGATAGACTTGGGATATCTCAATACATGCAGTTTGATGTTTAATACATGACTTAAGTGCACTAGAGATTCTGAAAATATCATAAATATTACATGTTTAGCAATGTGCTGTAATATGTTTCGCCCTACAGTGGGAGCAGGCTCAGGGCTCAAGTCAGGGTTCATTAGGTTTTAAAAGAGTGGGAGATGGAACTATTCCCCAAAGCGTGCGCAGGTGTTATTGCAACCATCATCTGCCTGTTTGTTTATACTGTTTTTAATAGTCCTTCTGCAAAGCTGATGAGAGCTGGGCTGGTGAAGAGAAAAGCTGCCTTGCAAGGGTTATAGTGAAGCATTCAGTGTGTGGAAACTTATGATATTTAGAAATTTCCTGGGTCACAAACAGACTTCTGTAGGGCTGTTGGACCTCGCATTTACGAATTGTCTCGGTTAGGGCTGCAACAACTAATCGATGAAATCGATAATTATCGATAATGAAATTCGTCATCAACGAATGCCGTTATTGATTAGTTGGGCTGCTCACGTTACTGAGGAGCGCGACCACAAGATGCAGAAATACACAAAGATACACACAGATACACGGCCGCTCGCGCAATGGCGGTTACAGAAGCGTCTGCAGGACAAAGCGCGCGCCCAAAGGTATGGAAGCAATTTACATTAAACGCTCTAAAAAGACGGTAAATTCCATAGTAACCTGCACGCTATGCAAGACCGAGCTTTCATGGCATGGCAGTACCACAGTCATGCACGACCACTTAAAAAGAAAACATGTTAGTGTTACGGATGGCGAAAAAAACTCGGGGTCAGTAACAACTGTAGCTCTTCATCGTGTAAAAGTTGTATAGTTTACGTGCTTTTGTTTAAACTGTTTGCTAACTTCGGGACAGTCGCGCTAG
>JAQQZT010000038.1:17363498-17381779 GCA_030068275.1 Clarias platycephalus | reverse complement strand
TTTGGAGTGAAAACTCATTGCTTAAAATCAGGAGTTTTAGACACAGATTTGTGCAGTTTTATAAGAAAACAGCTGTTTTACTGAGCTTGCTGGAGAATATGAGTCCTTCTGGTGACTTTTTTGCCATACATACCATTTAATTAAATGACAATTAATTAATGAATAAAAATCTAATGCGACTTTGTAACTTTGTCACACTCGCTCCTTTCGATTTTTATGCAAATCCCAGGAGCGTACATTAGGCTCTTTCGTTTCCATCTGAAAACTGGTCTGTCGTGTACTATATATTTCTTTCTTTACAGCCATGCATATATTCTCCTGTAATGTTATTTATTTACTCATTTTTAAGTTATATATGGAAATACTGAATGATTTTGTACATAATTATTCAGATATGATAAACATGTATAACGAAATTGGTACAGCATATAATATAGTGCCTAAGACTTTTGCACAGTACTGTACATAACCAAGAAAAAGGAGAGTATGCCATTTGTGAAGGGAAGACTGAAATTAAGAGTCAGGTAGATTGCAAGCCAGAATGATGAAGTTTTACAACGAGCATTAAAAATGCAAATGGCCGACAGGAAAATAGAAAAATTACAATAAAACCTCTACCTCCTGACTCTAGACTAACCTAGTCCACAAATAAATGCTTTTTGTGCTCTTATCATAGGGCTCTTCATGAGCTGAAGCAGGTGTGTTAGGGTGCAGGAAACCCTGCAGCACATTAGGATCATTACAGCACATTAGACAAAATTACCCTCAGCATTTACCCATGCAGTTTTGCTTCACTTTGCCACTCTCACTGAGAACGGCAAAATTATTTCAACATGAAAAGCCATTTTCAAGCTTGGCTGTACTCACGTCTACAGTATTTATTCTAGCCTAAGGATGTCAGCAGTAGAAACCTCTACAAATGTAACACAAAAGCAACAAATTCACACACTCCATTGCTTTCAGCAGTGTGTCCATGTTTCCCTCTCAAAATAGTCACCTTGCTTTATTTGGTATTTGCCCCCATCTTCGAATGCAGATACACTAGAGAAAAGCCTCATGGATTTATACATGACCAGGGAAATTAGGCAATTACTATTTACAGATTAAATCAGTGCATCATACCAGAAATCAAATTACATGGGAATATACCAAGAGAGATGACCCCACATGAGAGAGGTGAGGTAGACGTGGATGATGATGATGATGATGATGATTTCTCGCGGAATCAAGAAAAAAAGAAAAAAAAAAGCACCTTGACGGAAAACAGTTACTTTACTTTCTCTCATACTTTCACAACAGTTTCTAAAAACAAAATCCCCTCGACTCCTGCACAACTGCCAAGCCTCGGAGCAGGGAGGAGGCCTGGCCGACCACACACCCACACACCTAGAGCAATAAGTCTCACTGTCCAAACTCCCAGAAACCTTTAGATGCCTAAACCACACATGTTCCTCAGACAGTTGCCTGGGCAACTGCGAAAAACAGGGCACACAGACAAAAACCTCTCTCAGGAGGTAGAGAGAGAGAGAGAGAGAGAGAGAGAGAGTGTGTGTGTGTGTGTGTGTGTGTGTGTGTGTGTGTGTGGTACTGCAGTGTAGTGCACACATACAGCAAAACACGCAGTGTCAGGATCCTGTCACTCTAACATGTTCCCTGCTCCTGCAGCACCACCACGCCACATATTCTCCTGTTATCTTTGTTTTTGTGCTACTGATCGAACAAATCAGCTAATTAACAGACAATCCTAAGACAGTGGGTGTGCTAGAAAGAGTAAACATTGAAATAAGCAACGCAGAGAACTCAAGTAGCAGGGCTCAGTCTCACTGCTCCAGTTAAGTTTAGTATATATATATAGTGCTGGAATATCCCTTTGCTCACTTAACCTGCTTACAGATAGCAACTTAAAAATGTGTGAAACAATGTGGCGTTGTAATATATAACATCACATCATGCTTTTTTGAGACCATCTTTCATATTGTAAGGTGTTCTCTGCTACTACTGTCTGCACACAACATATATATTTTTTTATTATTTACTATTATTTATTAATTATTATTTGTTAACCATGTTGTTTCATTTTCTATTGATTTCCTTTCAATACTGTATTGATTCTTGTGGATTAAAAAAAAATATAGAATGAAAACAGCACTGGTTTCTTGGGTTTGTCTCAGGACAATATTCTTGACTAACAGAAATGCATGATAAAGATGACTAACCACCAATATGCATTGAACAGAATGAGGAATAACCTAGTAGACCCTGTTGGTTTTGGCACAGTGGTTTAGCAGGTAGGGTTGCAGTCTTACAACGTCAGTGTCCACAGTTGGATCCTGAGCTTGGGTGGAGGTGTTCATGTTTCTCAACTGTATGAAAAACATACACTACCAAATCATTGAATTTTGGTGTTCCAATCACTTTCAAGGTTACGGGTGTATAACATCCTGCACCTAGGCATGCAGTTCATTTGTAATCATTTGTGAAAGAATGGGTCACGCTAAGGAATTCCAGCGTGGTACCATGATAGGATGGCAACTGTGCAAAAAGTCCAGTCGTGGAATTCCCACGCTACTAAATATTCCACAGTCAACTGTTAGTGGAAGTCATTGGGAACGACAGCAAGTCAGCCACGAAGTGCTAGGCCAAGTAAAACCACAAAGCAGATCAGCGGATTCTGAGACACAGTGCACAGAGGTCACCAACTCTCCGGAGAGTCAATAGCTACAGACCTTCAAACTTTTAGATTAGCTTAAGAACAGTGTGTAGAGAGCTTCATGGAATGGGTTTCCATGGCCGAGCAGCTACATCTAAACCGTACATCAAGTGCAATGCAAAGCATCAGATGTGGTGTAAAGCATGCCGCCTCTGGACTCTAGAGCAGTGGAGACGTGTACTATCAGGAGTGATAAATCACGCTTCTCTCTATCTGGCAATCTAATGGACGAATCTGGGTTTGGCAGTCGCCAGGATAACGGTGGTAAAGCACTAGCCCGATCAACCGGGGATCGCAAGTTTGATTCCCGGGTGATGCTGTAACCTCTCGCAGATGGAAGTATAGAGAGAGCTGATTGGCCGAGCTCTCTCAGAGGGGAGGGATGAGAGGTACTTTGTGCTCCCACATTAATCACGGCTCTACAGCCAATCAGGGGCGTCTGTGAGCTCACAGAAGCGGAAGGACTCCGGAGCGTGTTATACCGCCCCCAACGGGCGTGAACGAGCAGTTTGAAAAGATGCGGTCAGCTGGAATCATGTGGTTCGGAGGAAACATGTGATGGTCTTCAGCCCTCCCGACTGAGTGGTCGTAGTAGCTTAATGTGGGAGCCCCCTAGTGACGGGGAGGAATTGGATACGACTAAAATTAGGAAGAAAATCGGGAAAAAAAAAAAAGATTAAGAATCAGATGTTACTTAAATTGATATGCATGTGAAGGCAGACGAGCACTTTTGGCAATATAGTGCATATAGGAAATGGATCGGCTGCTATAACTGCCACAGGGATCATGCACAGTGATGCCAGGGCATGCAGATCCACCACAAGCCTGATTAAGATCAAAGCACTTAAGAAGTGGTCCTTTGATATGCTCCATTTAAAGAGTGGCTTATATTAATTAGTTCTAAAAAAATGCAATTATTTATTTAAAGATTGGCACAGACCATACATGGTTCTTAAACTGTATATTCCGTGTGTAAGAATATATGATAAAATAAATAGAAAAAAATAAACTAAAGTCACCATAGCAAATACAATGTGTTGTAGAAAATCAATGAAATAATTGAACACAGACAAGGCTGATCCTGTGTACACGCCCATCTTTGGTAATGAATATTAACAAGTATGCAAATGAAACAGTCACGTGACAAGGTGTCAAAACAAACAAGATGTCGGAAAACACAAACGAGAGAAGATTTTTCTTGGTAGATTCCGTAAAAAGGTTGCATATTTTTTGTGGGTTTGGCTCCGTATCCACCGAGATGATGTTTTGAGGAAAATTATAATGAGGTCTCTGGTCACATGATCTCAGTGCCATAAAAGGGAGTTTGGGCCTAATTAGCATACTAAAAGTACAGGCTGTACAAAACAATTTAAAAAAAAAATCTTTATAGATAATTGTGCAAAGCCAAGACAATAACGGTATCAGTCATTTTTATGAACATCTTATTCATTGTGTACTTGCATAGTCTGAATCAACAAACATAAAAACAACAAAAACCTTCGTTCTCCGCCCATCAGTTGATGGCATCTACACAGTCACTACTTTAATTTGGCTCAGGCGCAAAATTAAGCTACCACTTCACATCAAAATGCTTGATAAGATCAAGGAAGCGTAATGTCTACCAGCTTAACAACCTCAGTCTCCTTCCTGTTGTAAGGTTCTGTGAGAAACTGGTGTCTCAGGGGAAAGTCAGTGCCAGGCAGAGAAACTGAGCAGAAGTAAACTGGGGCCCCAAATATGCCGGCTCTACTTGTTCATCTGTTCCCACATGTTTGTTAGTTTAGTGCAACACCCCGCTGTCCCCCAAAATGCCTTTGAATCTTTTTCCACTGACACAGCGGTGTTACAATGGAGGAGAAAATTCTCTTCCTGCTACAAGTCAGTAAAGTGGAGACCTGACTGGTGGCAATTACAGCTTCATAGATGATGACAATGGGGACTAAATGAATGCTGGCCTGGGTTAACGGAGATTATTCTGAAAGGCTGAAGAAGCAAAAAGCAAAATCCTTCACTTTGCAATAATGTTCTACATGATCCAAGAGAGTTTTCGCTTTAAAACATTTCACTTAAATTTACAGAGCTGGGAGAGTCGGGATGGAAGAAGTAAATACCATTAATATCTGGAGGGAGATTGTAGAGCGGTGCTTGGTCTTTTAATTAAAAGTCATCACTAGTATTTTCAAAAGAAGAGTTTTATTCTAAATCTAAGTGCCTAAGCACACACTAGAGGCTTGAAGACATGCAGTTATCTGCTGAGGAAGTAATATTCTACTCCGTGCAGTCATAGTAAAGTAAGTGAGGCTAGGCGGGTTTAATAAGATGAAGAAAAACTTTTTTTTTTTTGCTTAAAAATGCAATTTATCCATACATGACCCATTAACGTTTTTAAATGTCACCAGGTCATATGTTAATTTAATGGAAAGTCCATTAAAACCTAGTTATGACCGCATTCATTTATACGATATAAGCAGCCATTCTTCCAGCAGCCTTGTTTTCCAGCCTCTTGAAATGAAACAAAAGTCCTGAACCGGAGTGTGTGTCGTCTCCAGAGAACTTGTTTTTCTATGTGTTTTACAAATCTACGAAAGAGAATTTGTATCTGCTTCTTCAGGCATGGACACACTGTTTTCAGGTCATTGTACACTCTGAGATCTGGGGATTGAAAGATGTCCTGGTTTCATCAGAAGCAGAAATAGTACAGCTCATCTGGGCTGCAAAGAGCCGATGGGAGGCAACGTGATGTCAAACGCTCATTCAAATCCAGTCATAAAACTCATCACTGAGCTTTAAAGAGGCAGTGAGAACAATACCCTCACTGATCACTCCCTCTCGTACACACACACCACCGCTCGCCTGCTTTATTTGAATTAAATACAGTCCGGCTGAAAGCACTTTCATCGTTAAAATACACTACTTGTGTTCAGTGTTCATTAGTCTCTCACACACACACATTTAGAGAATAAGATACTTCTAAGAAATTCTCTGGAAATGGGATTAGGCTTTGGAGCAATGGAAAAGGGTAATGTGATCTGTCCAGACTGGAACTTTACCAGAACAGTGGATGTGTCAGGGTAAGAAGAGAGGCACAAGTGTGACACAATCACACACAGAGTACAAGCCTCTGGAGGCAGCGTTATACTTTGGGGCTGCTGCAGTTGGTCAGGTCTAGGCTCAACAATGTTATGTGGCAATAAAATGAAGTTATCTGATGACCTGAATGTGCTGCGAGGGTCAGGCAGCATATTACAGACTTTGTTTTGTCACACCTGAAGTGCAGTTTATGTTAAATGATGCTGCACGATGCATGTAATGCTTCACGATACACTGAACCCTTGCGAGACCATGTGACAAGACATTGATACACAACACATTTGAATAATTGAAGGTAAGACATGAATAACAAGCTAGAAGGCCACATGGAACAAACATAAATAGAAATTAGAAACTGGTAATGGATTTCAGAGTTATATTTGTATTTTTACTTAACGATTACATTTTATGTTTTAGTCCTATCATTTATCCAATGTTTTTATGTTTATTTCTCAAAGCAACAAAGAAAACTGTGCATCCACACACACACACTTAAATAATAAATACACTTTAGGAAGACGATTCCCACACTCTAGATATAGCGTACATTAAAGATCTAAAGATCCACTTGTCCGTGGTGACTCACAGAGAAAGGTGTGTGTGTGTGAACGCGTGTGTGAGTTCGTTCTGTAATAATAAAGGACGAGGTATATTTTTAGAACTCAGGAGATGGACCTCTATAATTAGAACTATGACTGGAGTACATATGGCAGTCATTAGCTTCAGCGGACACGCATTTCCCAGCACTGTACTATATTCTTCTACTCACACACAGGCTTGGAAAACAAGAAACTTGGTGGAGAAGTATAGATATTGAAATTATATTAAATGCAAATAGCAGACTATATAACAGAATTTAGATCTGAGGTTGATGAACATTTCTACAAATGGCATTTATCATTAACAGATTATGAATTGTCCTTGTAATCAGTTATTTTGCTCCTGCAACACATATCCTTACGCAACTGGGCAAACTAGCATTAAGCTGGTGACCAACAGTTAGTAAAATTCTTACTGGTACTGTGTAGCCAACTAGGTTTCTCTTTATTATTCGCCTTTAGAATATGAGCTGTTTTAACTTTCAGAGTTAAATCCCAATTAGCGCTAAATGGAAAGCTGGTGCACAATCTCTTGTTCCACGCAACAAAATAGTGCCCTTGATTAGGTGTTAGGGAGGGATTCAGGCATGTGTTAGAAGCTAGTTTGCTTTATAGCTCACCTTAAAAATGAACAGAACACGGATGGCTCAGAGGCAGGTTAGAACGACCTAGAAGCAATAATTAAGGAGGAAAAGTCTTGTTTAAAATGACAATGATATTAAATGGTGTTGTTTTCCTGAAGTGCTTCTGTGACTGGTTTTGAATGTAGGTTTTGGCAGGTAGCTGAGCTCTCCTCAGTGCTGCGGTACACACCAGCGACTTTTCACGAATTAACGACTGTTAGAACACCTGTGACGCGGAGTGATACACACAGCTAAATATGTAAGCGCTGTTATGCTGTATTATCACCACTTGTGGAATGCCTCTCATCCAATCCGATTACTCAGTCAGAACGTAGTGTCGTATAATCACACGTAAACACTTTTCTCTAAGAGAGTTTAGGGTAGAAATGATTCACAGGCATTGCAAAGGCAATCCAATTCGACTGAAAAGATTACGAATGTAAAACACAGCTGGTTAAAAGGGAAGAGGGCAATTCGAAGAAAATATCCTACGCTGCATATACGTCGTAAGGGTACAGGTACATGACTGCATGAGCCGTTTGTTTGTTTGTAGTAGAAACACACTACTATTAGGTGTAGGTTTCACACACACTGAGACGCGACACAAATCAATCTACCAATCAGTAGAGTGCTGAACAAGTGGCAGTAAATCTGGTTGGTGTTCTAATCGATAGCACTTACCCTCTGCAGCCTTATTACACTATGGCCTTTTTCTCCCGCCCACCAGACACACAAGTAAAGACAAACAACAAAAAAAGGCACAGGACACTCAAGAGAACGTATACGATGTACATGTGTGCACACGCACCATCACTGTAATTACGACAAAGGTGAGTAGGAAATGAATATTCAAAGATTAAAAAGAGCAATTTGTCTTCATTGCACTAAACATTAAACCTCCTCTGCAAGAAGTAACGAGAGCGAACAGGAAAGGTGGGTGGGGGGGGGGGGGGGGTCGGGGGGCGGCATGATTAACAAGAGTCAGCACTTTTAATGTGCAGCGCGACTGAGCAAAGTGAAGAAACAGAGACGCGCAGCATGCTGAGTCAGGACAGAGGGACAGGACCGGAGAGATCAGAATAGATTAACTGGAAGTTCTTAAGTGCGTTCTCCAAATTTAGACCAAATTATGAAGCACAACAGAGGAACAGAAAGACTCTGGTTTCTCTCTTTATAGTAAAAACACTACAGATAAAGAAATAATTACACAGAGCATGCTGGAATGAAAAATAGGGTGGGTTTGTTGTGCTAATGATGAGAGAAAGACATTAGCAGTGGGATGAAGTGAAAGGGGGATGCGACTTCCATCTCAGCCAGGAAAGGCTCTGGACACACAGCACTTCCTGTAACGGGAAAGAATGACTTCCTGTGCAGCTCCAGTCAACCGCCTAAGAGGAAATCTGAAGTTGTGCAATTATGCGTCATGGCAACCATGTGCAAACAGCGGGAAAACTGCTGGAGCATGAACAGCAGGAAGCTCTGAAGGTGTGCTGTGGTCTCTGGCACAGAGACACTTGCAGCAGATCCTATAGGCTGTGATGTGGGACCTCCATAGATCAGAATTATTTGCCCAGCACATCGCACAGATTGAGATCTCAGGAATCTGGAGGTCAAGTCAACACATCAAACTTGCTGCTGTGTTCCTCAATCCATTCTTGAACAATGTTTAGTTAGATGGTATGTATCAAAGTCATGCACCTGAATGCATCTGAAGAACACTGCATAACCTCTGCAGTCACTTTCAGGAGTGGCCAGGGGTCATCAGGACAGGTCTGTGACTGCGTAACCTCATACACAGCAGAGCAGCGAAGAACTTGCTGATGCTTTTCTATCATAGCATATATTAATAAATTAAACTTAAAGTGAAGATTATTGTGCAGTATGTAAACACTGGTAGTATACAGCAGCAACGTTAAAATCATTGTCACAGCAGAAGCCAGATGTTTTTTCACAGATTGTGATTAATAGACTCATGGACTCTCAGACTCACAATCTGTGAAAGACATTCATATAGAGATCTAGACTCTGCTGTGACAAAGACTCTAATGTTGCTGCTACTGTACATATCAGTGTTTACATATTGCAAAATAATATTCTCACTTTCAGTTTAATTTATTAATACATGCATCCATCTATTTCACCTGGTTCTCCTTTCTTCTTTAGTTTCTGCTATTAAGCATTACCTATTTTTACAGTTTATACAGATGTTTTATACAGATGTTTACTTGCAGCTGTTTTGCACTAACAAACTATTTCTATTTATTATCATTACAACAGTTTTATTTTATGTTATTTTTTATTTGCACTGATCTTTCTGTACTACTCTGTGTGCCTTAAATTGGTCCCTGGGAATAAAGAAAGTTGTTTTTTTTTATTTAACTGAACAGCCAGCATAATGTGTTCAACAATGTATGCTAAAGTAGCATTCTATAGGATCGGACCAGACGAGCTAGCCATAACTCCACACATGCACAAGTGAGCGTTGGATGCCCACAGCTCGGTCACTGGTTCTCCTCTTCGGATCAATTTTGGTAGCTTTTACCCACTGCATACCGGTAACGCCCCACAAGAACTGCTGTTTTGGAAATGCTTGGTGCTTAACATATCCTACTCTTTGAAAGGTGCCACTGTGAAGAGATAATTAACACTCTTCACTTCAACTGTCAGTGTTTTTAATGTTATGGCTTATTGGTGTATTTTCTTGAGAAACCCAAATAACCACAATAGGCAGTTGCTTTAAAAAGTAATGACTTGCTCTCCATCATACACACAGTATATAATGTATAAAGCTATAATCTCGTTCTCTATATGCAGCTGATGACCAAAAAAAAAAAAAAAACCTGTTGCTCTAACACACACACACAACAAGACGGCATTAAAAAAAAAAAAATAGATGCTCACACATCTATTAACATATACACCATAAGAGTGTGCATTTAAAGTTTAAAATCGAACAGAAAGATGAATATATCCTCAGCTAGTAATAAATATTGGGCTAATTTTAGTGTTCATCTTGATGACCCTGTGTGATCGATGATCCAGTTAAGTCTCATTACCCTTGTAACCAAAAGTGCTGAAATATAACATTCTAGATATTTAAATCTTATTTTATAGCACTTTTCATTTTGACACTTTCTTTAGAGAAATCCAAATGTAGATTTAGGGGCCTGATGTGAAAGCCGGAGCCATCAGGAGCAAGGAAAAAGCTCCTGAGAATTTTTAATTCCCCAGAATGTTTAGTATGTAGTGAATTGAAAAGGCAGGACAGTTTTGATGAGTACAGCAGCAGATTAAGAAATCCCCTGTTATTAGATTTCAACATTCAACCTCTAAGAGTTTCCACAGTGTGTTTATGATGGTACCTGGGTCCAGCAGTGAGCGAGGATTCGGCTGAAGCTTTAGACATGGAGGTCTGCTGCTCATCTTCCTTCTCATCATTTTTGAGAAAGCTTTTAGCCTCGCGCGACTCAGCGTCCACCTCTTTCGTAACCCTGCATACATGTGATATCCGTTTCTATATTAACCACATACCATGTACACTTGAGCAAGTGCACGCATGCACACATTCAAATTAAACAGATGTCTAAAGCAGCACTAGACTGATGACCAAATAGACCAAAGCTGAGCATGCTCTGTAAGCTGAGACGTGTGTCAGAAGTGACCCAGGATGGTTTCTGTCTTTTTGATAAGTCAAATATTTTAAACAGCAAGATTTATTAATTTACTTTTTTTTTTTTTTTTTGCAGTGATGCAGAAAAATGCTGCAACATTATGCTCTGTAGTGTCCATATGGTTGTGCACAAAACACCTTCCCTTGAGACTTTATGTGAGTGTGGAGGCTGAGGGACTTAATGTTATGAGCCGAAATTATAACATTGGTATACAATATAGGATTGTTCATAGATTCTCTCCTTTATCTCGGGCACATTAAATATATTATATATATATAAAATTCTACCCATCTTATATTCTTTATTGCAAGACCTGACCACTCATTAAATCATCAACCAAAGACGTGAGGATTTAAGAGCTGAAGATAATTGGCCACAGTTAAAAAAATTATCCGTCAGCACAAAGCCTACATCCTGACCAACACAAGGAGCTCGACTGTATTGTCATGTCTCTTGCTTTCAGCATGATAAAAAGGAGTGTCCTTCTGTTCGCTTCAATTTGCTGGTTATATTATGCTGCCACCTGGTGATTAAAATCAGTAACACAGGAGGCTGGGCTGCCTGAAGAACTTACCGAACTTCTTCTCCAGCGAAGTCATACACCTTTGTTATTGTGACTGCAGCTTTCCGTTCTTTGTGTGAAGACTCTGTGCTGGACTTCCTAACTTTGTCTGAATCTGCTGTGATCTACAAGCAAGTAAGAACAACAGGACTTTTAAAGATTTCCCCTATTTTTGACTAATATTGTTTTTGTACGGAAGGTATACCAACTTTACTTGGAATAACAGCAGCATATAAACGGTGAATAAATTGTAATTATAATAAAAAAAGAAAAGCACAACATGCTATAATAAACTGCTTGTCAATCAAAATCATGCTTCTAATCCAAATAATAAAAAGACGAGACTATGCGGCTCTATTTCTGAGAATTCAGACACCATTAAGATGAGCTACAGCTGTGAAGTGTCTGTAGTTTAAATGAATCTTCTAAAGATCTTTTTAATGCTGCTTCACTCGCCACACATTATGGCCAAAGGATCGGACACCATCACACCCGTATGTTGTTCTTCCCCAAACTGTTACCACAAAGTTGGACGCACAAGATTGTCCAAAGCATCCATGTATCCAGTTTCTCATCACTTCTGTCCACTGGCTTCCAAACAATCACTTCCCTGTTGTAGCAACCCATGACTTTAACCCATGACCTTTTCTTAAGCAAGTGTAAACAATGCCAGCCAGAGCCGAGGTGATGTGATGTGATGGTCCAAATTAGGGATAATTAAGTACTTGCAGTGGTTTCACTGCAATAGACACCATTACATTTATCGAGCAGTTTCTTTATAGACTCTTTTTTCCCCCCCATTCACGGTTGATGTTAATCGTTCATGATGCTAATACAAAACATTTCAGAATCACTCACCTGTTGCGAGTCTGGGGCCTCAGCTTTTGGTCTTGGGCCGACATCACTTAAAAAACTAGCCCAAAGATCATCTGCCTTTTTCTTCTGCTTCTCCTCTCCGCCTTGAGTGGATTCTGGTACTGACTCTTCATCAGGAAGTTTCAGCTCTTCCTCTTTCTTGTTGTCTGTGCCATCTTTGTCTCCTTCTTTCAGCTTCAATCCTCCTTTTTTCCTTTTTCTTTACAAAATATACAAGTACATATTTAAGTAATTACTCATTTACTGTAATAGAACAGTATTGATCAAAGTAAACTAAAAACACCTGCCCTTACCTGATATACTGTACATGTACACCTATAAATACGCTAAATCTCCCCAATAGAGGGATTTTATAATACAGCTGTTCAGAACAGTCTTGTTAAGATATTCTGTGATCATTGATATAAGGCGCTACCGGGACACTGACAGACTGTTAAACCGCATTCAAAATAATTTTACAGAGCTAGTGAACGCATGCAAGCTCATTATAAACTTTTATTCTAACTAAGGATGTTAGTGATTAATCATTACTTGATTATCGCCGTTAAGAATTTAACTAAAATGTATTAATAATATTGATAATGTATGAGGAGATGAAAGCTCTGGAGCGGACAGCATGGTGATTTTTCATCTCCAGGGGCAGCCGTTCTAGTCCCGCCTTTGGTTCTGTGTGTGTGGTAGTTTGGTTTTCGTGCTTAGTGGGCTTCCTCCAGGTACTCTGGTTTCCTCCCACAAAAACATACATAGCAGCTAACTGGCATTGTGTGTGTGTGTGCATGCTCACACCCAAGACATTTATGGACATTATACATTTGAATATTCATGCACATTTACACTCACCCTGGACATTTCTATTTCATTTTGCATACTTTTGCACATTGCACATTTATGGTCATTAGATCTTCATGCACATTGCACACTCCCCAGACATATATATCAAGTTCCACATCAGTTTCCATATTTTACATATTTGTACAGCCATATTGTCTATATTTTGTTTTTTTATATTTTATTCTTCAATGTTTTTCTACAGCTAAGTTTTTCTATATTTTATTCTTATTGTATTTCATGGACAGCAGGGCTGTTCAAATCCAGGCCTGTTTCCAGCACAGTTGGATGATTTTTCTACTTGGAGTCAGCCGATTCAATGCAATTAGCAGATTTAGTGGGTGTGTTTAAGCGTTAGTGCTGTACACTGACCCTTCAGGTCTGGATTTAAACAGCCCTTATGTACAAGATAAAGATTGAGTGCGTGAGAGTGAGTGCTCATACATCTATTAACATATACACCACAAGAGTGTGCATTTGCAGTTTAAAATCTAACAAAAAGATGAATATATCCTCGGCTAGTAATAAATATTAGGCTATTTTAGTAGAAGATGTGTGCATTAATAGTTAAGGTACAGTTTGAATTCTAGTACAGATTTTTTTTTTTTTTTTTTGGAGTGGCCGAGTTTTCAGCACTCCCTTTTAATTTCTTTTATTTTTTTACATTGTAACCCGACAACCCCAGTAAGCTCGGGCGAACAAAAAAAAATATATTTTTAATTCCCCCAAAATAAATAATGGAATACAGCGGGAGTAAAACTGAATTGCACACATGATGGCTGAACTTTGCAATTAATCTGTATCCATATGGTCGGTTACACCAATAGTAATTTTTTGTGTATTATTATTCTGTGTTGTTTACCTATAAAAATGTGTCTTACTTCTATTAACATTAAATTAACAATAATTGTTTTATAAACATTATGATGTACAATCATGTCCATAAATTTAGCAAAAAAATTTTTTTTTTTGCCATTTGACCTCAATGGTTTTTGGTCAGTTTTTGCCATTTGTACACCACCACACTGCATTTGAAGTGAAACAATATGTGAGCCAGTGTCAGCTTAATTCAAGGAGATAGACAAAAGTGTAGCATTTACCCTTCGGGAATTACATCCATCTGCCACCCCAATCTCGACCTCCAAGGAAAAATAAATGGGATATTCCTTACAGTTACCTTCTCTCAACCCAATAGAGGATGCTTTTCACTTACTGAAGACATGACAAAATGCATAAAGACCCACAAAGACTACTGCAGTAAAGGCTTATCGAAGCGTCTTGAGGGAGGAAATGCAGCATTTGGTCATCAACAATAAGTTCATTCATCTATAACCACTGCACTCATTGTACATAACCCTTCTCTGAGTATATTTAATATGCATACTATTTTATCATGCTATACATCGTCCTTCATTGCACTCAGTGTATATAACCCTTTCTGTGTACAGTTTCCATATGTGTACATTACAATTATCATGGTATACAATATATTCCTCATTGTATACATCTAAATCATTGGCCTCTTTGTACATAACTCTTTATCTGTATACTGTTACATGCTAATTCTTTATCATAGCACACAATACCTTCCTTATTCTACTGACTTATAATCATTTGCACTTATTGTATTTACCTCCCTCCCTGTATACTGTTTGCATATGCAAATTATACACATGGTATACAATACCTTCCTTATTGCCCCACCATAATCATTTGCTCATTTGTACTCATTGTATCTTCCTCACTGTATACTCTTTATATATACAAATTATTCTGCACTGTAAAAATGCACTTCGGGTTAGATGCTAACTGTAAGTCATTGCCTTGTACTTATATGCGCAGTGATAATAAAGTCGAATCTAATCTAATCTCCATAGGTCCAGACTTATGAGCCTTATGTTTGTAACAATGTTAAGTTTGTTCCATTACTTGTGATCCCCTTAAAAATAAAAATGGCTGTAATTTCTGAATGATTAATGTCACAAACCTGTAGTGTATTGTGATTCCTTTAGTATACAATTCTAAACAAACTTAGCGAATGATTTGTTCCTACCACAGGATGCTGTGCTGCATATCAATGTGTGAATAGTTTAGAGCACCACCAGTAGGATTTCAGAGGAACAGCAACACTTTACCACTTTAAAGGCAAAAATACAGAATTTTTTTAAAAATAATTTAAGAAAATCAGTTTGGAGTAATTGTGCCATATATAAATCGCCACACAAAGGAAGATAACTAAATCGATTTTCTCCCCATCTCTAATCTTTGTTTCATTTCATCCCCTATATAGTAGAGTACAGAGGTCATATGCCAAAAAAAACTTTGCTCAAAAAGTTACGGACCTGACTTGTGAATACATTTTCAAGTATATTCATCTCCAAGCAAGATGTGAATATAGAAAGATTTGGGCAGGAGCTGGTTTACCTTGCACAAAGGCCTTTATTTGACTTCTTTTTCTTATTGATCTGCTTAGTCTGTGCTTCACTTTGCTCCTCTGCTTCCAGGCCATCTTCCTTTTCACACTCATTCAGATCATCCTCACTCAGGTTGTCATCTAATTCACACAACACCACAAACAAAATCTCAGGATTAGAGGGGAGCCAGAGCTAAATTTCGGTCGGGTAAAAAGCAGGGGGATGACTTTATAAACCAGTCCATTCAATATTGTGTTACCAGACAAAGAGAAAGAAAGAAAAGATAAGAAATGGTCCAGACATAGAGACTGTATTATCCTGTGCTAATGATTTGCTCGAAACAATGTAAGAGCACAGCACTAGCTCCGATGATACAGAACAGTATTTTAACAGTATTTAAATTTTGCCCTAAATTAAAGATTAAATACGGTTGAACACTGTTGTGTACCATCGGTGCTAGTGCTGTGCTCTTACATTGTTTTGCACAGACAGGTTTATACACAGATTTTGTACACAGAGCTCATCTTTATTTGCTTATTCTGGCACTGTGGAGTCACAGAAATTTAAACAGCCTCATGGGAATATTGGATTTGCAATGATTTTTGACTCGTCTTAATCTAGCGCAAAATAATTGATCATCACACATCTTCTAAAATAAAGAATATGAGGTTTAATTGTTTTTTTTGTCCTATTGAAACACTCAATTCTGTCCAGGTTTTAACTAACTGATGATTTGAGTCTTCCTCCTCTATTATTCCACCCACAGCATAATGCCACCACCACCATGCTTAACAGTTGATGGTGTTTTGGGGGGTTAAATGCCTTATCTTCACTTCTCCAAACATACCTCCGGTCACAACTTTACTCTAGTAAGCTTTGTCCAAGTGTCCAGTTGCACAATTTTGTTAAGCTTGAAGGTGTTGATTGTGAAGCTAAGGCTTCGTTCTTGAACGGCAGGATTTTAGTCCAAGGTGATGTAAACCTGGCTTGACTGTGGAAGGTGAAACTGGTGTTCATGCAGCTTCCAGCTCATGCCTTAGTGATTTTGGACCATCCTAATCAATTTTCTCTCAGCGGAAGATGACCGTTTGTGTCCTCCAGACCTTGAAAGTGGCGACACCTCCCAACAGCTTCTACTTGCACTCAGTTGTGTGAACTGATCTTGGTATCTGCAGGTGTATAGAAATGGCTCACTGAGACATGACTTAGTAGTGTAAATCTACCATCTTCTTTCTCAGGTCTGCACTGAGCTCCTCGGACTTTCCCCATTGTGCTGTTTGTTGGTTAATCTACGCTGTCAAACAAACCCATTTTATTTGGGTACAGTGAAGCTACCAGCTGTAGTCAGACAAAATTACTTTTGGAACAGGAAGTTAAAAGGATTGGGCATTGCATATTCAAAGACATTTCAGGACTTTCATCACTCCTGAATCATATGTTCCACCCTGTCTGTATCATTTTGACCCTGTGTATTTGGAAAACCCAATATTATTATGGTTTTCTTCTATTGAGGATGTAAGCTGTGCAATCATTCTGCCTTGGAAAAAGACGAGCTCAAAGAGACTACACTGGCAGTCGTTCGCCTGCTCCGCCAGTCGAGGAAGGGATATGTATCGGAGCAAAATAACTAGTTAAATAAGGAAACAAATCATAACCTGTTCAGAATTAAAATGTTTGTGGAACTGTTGCATAAAAGCAGTATTACACTCAATGACGTGCTGTTGTGCTGGATATCAGCATGGCTGTGATGCCTTGGGAACTTGGGCTGCGCCCTCATGCCGAGGAAGCCATCATGGCTGTGCTGTTGTGATATAGTCAGGTAGAGGACATCACACATTAGAATGGGATCTCGGAGACTTTACCATGGTTGTTGGTGCCAAATGGGCTGGTTTGAATATTTCGGAAAATGCTGATCATGTGGGATTTTCATGTATAACACTCTCTAGAGTTTAGTGTGAGTGTGTGTGTGTGGATGGTAATTCAGCAGTACTGGGAGCAGAAACGCATAGCTGGTCATAGGAGAAGGATATACACGGCTATTTAAGACCTGTAGATAAACCAGTTAGCTAAATCACGGTAGTTTTCAGTCTGAACATGACAACTAACATCAGAGATCTCTCACCAGAGGGAACATAGTCTTCATCTTCATTAGAGGAGTAATCCTCAGAGTCGTAGTCCGAATAATTCATCATCTTCACCCACAGTTACTCACCGTGCCAGTAAATAACTTACCAAAAAATCAACACCTGCTGTATTTTCTAATACAAAACATGCAGTAAATAAACGCTGTAAATGTTTTGAACGCGCTTCCAGCGCACGCGGAGCACCGGCGCCACAAACTTTTACAAAATTCACACACAAGAAGAATAGCAAAGGAAAAAGGAAGCGGATTTCTTCCTCGACCTAATGGCGGTTGTCGACCAACGTCAGGGTGCATCACCGCCACCTACTGGAATGGAATATAGAGGCCGCTACATCACAGAGCACCATGGATTCACTCCAGGATAGGCTCCAGGTCCCCGCAACCCTGAACAGGATAAAGCTGTATAGAAGATGACTGACTGACTGACTAATTTTTAAAAAGTTGATTGGATTTGTCACTGTGATGCTTCTTCATACTAAAGAAAACCTCTGTTTAAGTGTCCCATTAGTTCTTTTTGTTTCTGAAATCACGGCTCTGTGTTGCGCTGTGGCCTCACAGCTCCATAAGCGATGGGTCTGTGTGCACAGATTTTGGATGTTCTCCCCATGCTTGGTAAAAAAAAAATTGAAATTTTTTTTCCAATGGAAAAAATGGAAGCCTATCCCAGGAGACTTAGGAAAATATTGCCTCCTCAGAAATATTGCCAAGATAAGAAATATATTGTCGCTAAACGATGCAGAAAAACTAGTTCATGCTTTTATCACC
>JAQQZT010000038.1:17308709-17328528 GCA_030068275.1 Clarias platycephalus | reverse complement strand
ACACACACACACACACACACACACACACACACACACACACACACACACACACACACACACACACACACACCAGCTGGGAATCACACACAGCACCTTCCAAAATGGCAATGGCAAAATGGCAAAATACACACCCAAAAAAATCTCCAACCTCCTCAGCCCTATTTCTCTCTTTCTTTACATTTCTATTCATTCAATTCCATGTCATTGCATTATTATGAAGCAAATGAAAAACAATAAGGAGAATAACAAGGAGAGGAGCAGAAATTATAGAGCACGAGCCGGGGGCTGCTGCACGCTCCATACACACACACACACACACACACACATATACATGCATGCAGCCTTGGCTGCTGCTGCGGTGGCTGCTTGCAACAACCTGAGTGCCGCCATCTCCCTCTCTCCATCCCTCCCCCTTCTTCAGTCCTCCATCATCCCCCATCTCACTCCATCCCTCTCCTGCTTGCATCTCATTCTGGTCTCCCTTCTCAATGCTCTCCATCCCTCTCAGCCCTTCTCTGCCCACTGCTTGCTGCCGAACCTCTCTGCCCATCTTCCCTCTGCTATCTGCCTTTTTCCCTCCCCTCTTATTTACCCTATTATCCCCTTGTACCTGAGGCTTGCTGGGTGGCTGCCTATGGTGGCGGTTGGGTCGGGGCCTGGAGCGGGTGTAGTGCCTCAGCGTGTGGCCTTCGCTGGGCAGGTCCATAGGGGGCTGAGGAGGCGAGGGCTCGGGACGCCGCGGCTCTCTGCTGCTTCGAGCGGCCACAGGACCAGCGCCACAACCACCAAACTCCACCTCCCTCCCCAGCTGGGTGTGGCCTGTGGTGACGGACAGGCCCGTCGCCAATGACAACACCCCTCCCCCTAATCCTCCTCCTCCTCCTCCTCCTGACTCTCTGTCTCCCTCCATCTCCTGCTGGGACTCCGCACTTGCTCGTGCCTGCTGCTCGCCTTCCGTCTCCAGCAGACCTGCAGAGAGGGAGAGAGAGGGAGAAATAGAGATAGAGAGGCAGAAGAGAGAGAGAGAGAGAGAGAGAAAGGAGGGGAGAGGAAGAAGCAACAGAGAGATAGTGAGAGAGGCGTATGGCTGAATCCAGTCCTTTAACGTGTGAATCCAAAGAGGAGATGAAGAAACCAGGATAGAGGGGACGTTTGCTGGAGGTGGGAACTGCTTATTAGAAAAATGACCACTGTGAAATTGGTATTGTGATGAGAAATTGGCATTGATATGCGTCAGGGACAGACTGTATGTGGAAATAAAAGCAAGAAGAAAGGATGAGGATAGGATGAAGGATTGTGCTGTTTGCAAGCCAGCGGCTCCTTCGTTCTCCCTCCCTTATTCTCAGTGAGACACTCAGTGAGCTGTGATTAAAATGTGATCTGTTAGCCACAACAGATCACTCACGCTACACTCGGATTTTGTGTCATTTGTTCACAAGCATACACCCTTTTTTCAGGTCCCCTGCCCCATTTAAACTGAGGAACCCTTGACACAAATAAGGGAAAACCCCACTCACACACACTGCGCTCACAGAAAGCTGACAACACTAAAGTAATGATTCAACTATGAAAGGTGAAACTGTGAAAAATTAAACTGTGAAACTCCTGAGTGCAGTGCAAGCGAAATCCAGTAATGTAGCTCAGCTATTTAGGCTCATTTCTTTCATCCTAAATGAATGGCTTGGATGAAAAAAAAAAAAAAATTACTCAAGTGAGTTGTATGATTTAAAACCTGTTATCTGATCGCTTTTGGCTAACTTTGGATGAGCAGGGCAGGTGAGGTTTAACGGTCCTGCTTAAGAACCCAAACGTATCATCTTGATGTTGTTGAAATACCCTTTTAATCAGGAGAGCAAAGCATTAAGCATTGGGATACACATGATTTGGGGGTGTTTTATTAGAGACTCCTTATATGAAAAAATTACACAAACATGAGCTTTTATGGGATGCAAATTTTTTTGCAAAAAATTATAATAATTTTATATAATGAGTGTGTGTGTGTGTGTGTGTGTGTGTGTGTGTGTGTGTGTGTGTGTGTGTGTGTGTGTGTGTGTGTGTGTGTGATGGGTAGTTCATGAACGATTCGCTCTTTCTGAACGAGTCTTTAACGTGACTCAGAAGAAGGAGTAGTCTCGGAGAGTGATTCGTTCATCTTCTACTGGGCGCGCATGCGCAAAGCATTGCAAACCCTCCGCAGGTCATGTACAGGAAACAGAATTGAGTCTTTGGTCTGAATCGGTCGTTATTTTGGGAGTCATGTGACTCCCATAGACGCTGTTCCATGCATTACACAGGAAACAGAATTGAGTGGTTCTTCTCAATGACTCTTCTACTCCTAGTCGTTCGTTCTTTTGTCACGTGACTCCCATAGACACTATCCAGTGCAATAAATTCAAAAGAACGAACGACTCGGAGTAGAAGACATGAGAGGTGAGCTACTCATTCTGTTTATTTTAATATGTCCTTAGCTACATTGTAATATTTTCATTACTGGAACTATAGAGCCAAAATTTGTTAATGTAGACGTGTTGGGGGTCTGTTTATTGAAAATTTAACATTTTATTTTATTTCTGATCAAAAGAACGAAATTAACTTAATGACTCAAAAAAGATTTGTATATATACAGTACATATATATATATATGTGTGTGTGTGTGTGTAGATAGATAGATAGATAGATAGATAGATAGATAGATAGATAGATAGATAGATAGATAGATTGCTAGCATTTGAAGAAACTCTTGTGATGAACAAGTGAGACAGTGAGAGAAATAAAGGGACCTACTTTTGACAGATGGAGCTGGTCGGATGCTCCGAGTGCAGAAACTGTTCCTCCAGATAACAGGCACATACTAAAGATAACACAGAATCAGTGAGCTACAGCAACACCAATTGTATTATGACAAAATAATAGTAGTTATTTAGATGCTGTGACTTGCCGAATAAATTAATGAATAAATGTTAACCACTGTGGATAAGCAAACTCTCTCTGCACTAGTTTTGTGTTTGTTAGGGTTGCCAAATCACACCGCCAAAATCCACCAATGCAGTGCTACAATCTCTCCCACTCTGATCAAACCCAGGCCAAATAATATCAGTACTAGAACTCACACTGTAGCCCAATTATATATACACATACTTAATAATTTAAAAAAAAATGTTAAACCTTTTTTTGGAGGAAAAAATGTTTTACTTATTTTAGTTTTTTTTAATCAAACATCTTTAATGCTGTTTTTATTTAAGAGTTAAGGCAAACATCCCTTGCTTTAAGCATTCTTTAAGTTCTGATTCTTTAAGTTCTTGTTTTCCATCATTAAATGGAAAACAAGATGACATCAATCTCCCTTTTTTTGCTGATCCAAAAAATATCCAGTCCATGATCAAAACCATGACACAATAATGTCATAACTGTAAGCCTGTTCTGCTGCACTAATACCCAGACCTTCTTATACACTCATTACACACGTTGCTTTGGGCCCTGGATGCTGGAAGGCCCACGCAGAAAAAGTCCATTTAATAGCTGCAGGAACAGATGAAAAGTTGGAGCATGCATCTCTTTGTCCTAGCTAACCTGGGTACTTGCCTCTTGTCTGTCCACCTTTTGCTACATAGCATGTCGCGTTTACCCAGATCCTCGTGCTTGACAAAAGTTAGGGTAAAGGACAACTTTTTATAATGTTTGATAAACGCCAACGGGCAATGGTGTTTATAATGCAGCTTGAAAAAGATAACAGCACTATGTGTCACATGCACCTGTGTTCATACAGTATTTGTGTCCATCGAAATGTGCTTTCAGCAGCAACCTCACATAGAATCAGTGCAGGCAAAAGGGATGTGACGGCACTTTTCATAGCCATGCACAGTTTTAAAACTAGTCTGTCTCTTATTTAAGGGTTAGTTATGTAGTGTAGTGAAAGGTTGCACGATGGTGACTAAGGCTTTCTTCAGTTAGAAGGTTTACTGCTTGAACCATCCTGTGCAGGTTACTGCACAATATTACAAAACACAGTATCTCTAGTGTCGTATCGTTGCTAGGCAACAACAATATTCAACCTCACAAGAGGGTACAGAGACAGAACTTTAAATAAAATAAAAAATAAAAAAAAACAATCCTGTTAACGCTTCATTAAAGAAAATCACTGTTATCAGGATATAACATTATGCATATTTTAACTGCATATGGATCGTGTGGCTTATGTTAAAACACTTAGAATGAATATTGTTATTATATTGTTTGTTTGATCTATATTGTTTGTTAATTTATCAATAGTTCAATAATAATTGTTTATTTATATGACGTTCTGCTCTGTATTGGTCTATTTATTCACGGACAGACAGCGTTAGCTGTTGTATAGGTAGGGGGATTGTAGTGGGAGCAATGCGGTGTCAGGTGTTACTGTTTGTCAGTAGAAAATGGCTGAACAGGAATGAGGGGCCCTTAGCAGAGGGGCCACAGGAAGGTTAGGTCCGGCTCTGGTTGAAACCCCTAGCTTTTATATTTATTCACTTTCTATGTTTATGTAAAGCTTTTATCTCTTGCTAGAAAGAGCATTTTTCTATACAACGTTAATTAGGGTGATGCAAATTATCAATGACCTACCTTACTACTGTAGATCCAGTATAATCTTTTTTTAGCAGTATTTATTGCGTATTTATTTCAAGCAGCATTTATTTTCAAAATGTAACCAGAAGAAACTGTAATGCTTTCTACACTGAAGATCTGTGTTGAAGGGAAGTGGATTTTAGTGGAGGAGAACTCGTGCCATAACTCACCTCATCAGTGGGGAACACTTGCTCCACCACTCTCAGCTGTGGAACATTGGTCTTGCTGTTGGACGGCTGGGAGTACTCTTTTAAATGCTTCTCCTGAAATGAGCAGGATTGGATTGCACACAATCACACACATGCACACACATGGACACACATGGACACACTGCTAGAACCTGAGGGTATGCACACACCAGCTTTTGCTGCGCCACTGACAAGTCTTGTAGAACTTCCTCGATGATACTCTCCACCAGAGAGACGCTGACTGACAGTTTCAGTTCACTGAGAGAGGAAAGAAGGGGTGGAGAATGGATGCAGAGTTGAAGAAAGACAACAAGCACAGAAGAAACGTTATTACTCAGAGCAAAACTGAGATGAGAAACATAACAGGATGACACATATTTCAAACTGAGGCAGCAAACAAAATGCACAGTTAGAAAACTGCTGGGGTTTTGTAGGTCTTGAAGCTGCAAGATAATAAAAACGTATTATGAAGCTGCATGAGGTCTATGTTTAAGGCTATACATTATATTAAAACAAGGTACAAAATGATGAAGATCATGGTTATATTTAAATCTTATCTTTGCTTAACACTCGAAAAAGTGATTATGTCCTGATGGGGCGTTTATATATTTACATTACCTGGAGATAATGTAAATATATAAACGCTCCATAAGGACATAATCAGTACAATAAATTAAGCTTGTAAATGTCTGCGTGTCTATTTAATGAGTTTAACATAAACCTGCCATTATTTGCCTGCTTGCATTCTGTTGAGTTTACATATTTTACCAAAAAGTGTGAGCTTTAATTTAAATTCAGTGATCCATATAGTGTTCAGTGAATAATGAAATCATGATCATTTACAAATTCTAATTTAGTAAGAAAATATTACACTACATGACACTTTAAAATGTTTAAACTACCAGCTTTTTCACTCTGTGCTATACTGCTTACTAACTGCACCAAAAGGTATGGCTCTTTTAAAATAAAAATCGAATAAATTTGACCTTTATTATACCTACTATACTATAACGAAATACATTTCCCATCATAGTAAGTTAAACAAAGACAGATTATGATCTGATTTAGTGGGTCAGAAACCACAAATAGTGATATCTAACATACAAACTGACTTTAGCTAAAACTAACCTATCAATATCATAAACAACTGTTTAAATAACCGATGAAGCCATGCATGCTCAGTGAAATGTTTCATCGTCGTCTATACCGCTTTATCCTGTATTCAGGGTCGCGGGGGGGGGGCATGAGGCAGGGTACACCCTGGACTGGGTGCCAATCCATCGCAGGACAGTGAAATGTTTATACATTTTAATTGTATGAATTATTATTAATATTGAGGAAGGAATTTTTTTGCTATTAATTTTGACAAATTTGCATATATGGAAAAAATCTAATAAGAATATTGCTCATTAGTGCTCACTACTGTGTGGGTGGGTGTGTATTACCTGAGCTTTTCCGTGATGCTGCTCTCGGCCTGTTGTACTACACTCTGGACAAAATGGGCAGCCTGCCGTGTTTTGTTGCCCACGCGATTGGCCAGCTGCTCGTTCACACTCATCCTCTGGACGAGCCGAGGGCAGGCAGACTGAGCAGACTGCAACATGACCTGAGCCTGCTCCTGTCCATCACATTACAAGCAGACGCAACTCTCAGGACCGGGCGGTGACATACACTAATACACAGGACTTTCTTTCTATCAAACATCGCAATATTTTAAATAATTGCAGGAAATACTCAGGGTACTCTGTAATGTTTAAGGGATAACAACTTTTATACGTTACCTGGATTTCCTCAGTCAGCTCACTGGTTACTGCTTTGGCTGTATCGTCCAGAATGTGCTGCACCATTGCACCAGCAGAGGGCGACCTTCCCAACTCATAGAGTCTGGGTAGAAACTGAAAAATCGAGGCTTACATTAAAATTCCAGAGATTATTCATTGAAGTCACCATATTGTTCATCATATTGTACTGATACAGTCTTAATATCAAAATCTGGATGAGAAGACATGATCGATATTATAGCTAGACACATACTACAATGGCTGTCCTGGCATGCTGGAGAGCTTCCTCTGCAGACAAGATGTCACTTTGAACTTCTTGGATGTTGTAGCAGGCCAGAGGTCTCATGGTCTCCTGAAGCCTCTGACAGAAGTTCTGCACCAGCTAAAAAGACTGAGAAAATTAGAAAGATTGCAAGCAGATTGCATGCTTACCAGCTCATTTAAAACCCAATATGCAGCATTGATGCCAAACTGTTGTTCCTCATTAAAAACAGTACAGTAAAACTCATAAAATTGTTCCAATACATTTACAATCATTACACATAAACTATGCATGCAACTGCAATGTGAATACTGAAAATATTGCACTGTTACAGATATATTACAGGAGTACTGTACATCTTGTGAAGAGTTATACGTACAAATGTGGGTGTGAGCGCACAGGTGACACAGTTTTGACAGTTGTAACAGGATGCTCTATTTCAGGTAACTACACATGAACGTGTGACAGGATGAGGGTGATTGCATTTGTATGGAACTGCTTTTGCAATCAGACTTTTTTTTCACTTTATTACTACACTAGGAGATCACTGCAGATTGGATGAATCTAGCATATTACATCATAACCACTGTTTAGGAGTCATGTACTGTAGATGTCACACGTTTTAGTCCATGTAAGTACATGCAATTGAGATGATGTACTAAAAGCTGAAATTGATGCACATACCATACTGTATTATTTACATAAAATAAAATATGCTGTCCAACTGAATGTTTCTATTCTGAACCGTGATAGTTTAACCTGTTCTGAGCGGCTGGTTTTTAGACCATGCTGAAGGTTCAGCATTTCATCTGAAGTACTGCAAAACTTCTGACTGTTCCTCCGTAAACACATTTGGATCTGCACACACACACACACACACACACACACACACAAAAAAACAACAACAGTGTTTGACTGATGGTATTTCTAGTTATTAACCTAATGAACCAGTGTAAGGATTATATTTAATGATGCAAACGTTAAAGGATTTATGTAAGTCGCTCTGGATAAATGCTAAATGCGTAAATGTAAATGTAAATGTAAACGTAAGTGCTTGGCTTATATCTGTGGTATACAACAAGTGCTTAATTTACTAACCTTCCTCAGTGCCTCTTCAGTTTTCTCAGAGTTGGCACGGTACGACTGAGTCATATCACTCATAGGTATGGATATGTGCTGTAGTGTAGTGTTCCTACACACACACACACACACACACACACACACACACACACACACACACACACACACACACACCGTATTTTAATAATACATTAAAAACACCTACAGATTTAACCCTCTCTCAATGCACACACCTCTCCAGAGCATTTGCCACATCCATAAAACCTGTGGCAGTCACATTGTTTCTGTCCCAAACCAGTGTCCTGTGTCAGACGAAACAAGACTATATTAGTACAATAAACCCAAGAAGCACATAACATTTCATTCAAGACTCCTATGTAACACTTAGACGCCAGCATGGTTAAAGTATTAAAGGCTAAGACATATTCAGTAAAGCAGAGAGCTTACTTGAGCTTGGTGTTGATAATTAAAGCTTTAGCTAGCATCTTAGCACCAGTGTCTCCAATACAGTTTCCACTGATATCAATTTTAGAAAGGCTGGAGTTGCTGCCCAAGCTGTTGATGAGGATGGTAGTGCCTGTCTTCAGCTTGGAGTCACACACAGATAGAGACTCCAGTGGCTGGGAGAACAGACAGACAGACAGACGGGAGTTAATCTGGTGTTTCAGACGGCCTGAGCACTGATTACCAGCTTTACTTAAGAAATATTCACATCACTACATATTCACATCAACTAATGTACTTTATTGTCTTGTTACGAACAGAGGGTGTTTGTCAAAAAAAAATTATAATAAATTACAATGATCAATAGTCTAAAACGACAAAAAAAAAAAAAAAAAAGCAACTGAATGGTCAGTTTTTGTTTGCGAGACCACATGACTTTGAGGAAGAGTGGACAGACTTGCATTTTGTATTTGGTTGGTGTAGATGATTAATGGAGAAAAACATTAAAACAAGATGAGACCAGCTGAGCACAGTCAGTCTTAAAGATAGATGGGTAATTAACAGGGCGGTATGCCTCAGAGGAAAAGGATTGTGGGTGATTAAATCTCCTGCCTTGCTGGAAGGAGGGGTTGGCATCCCTGAGGACTCTTACAGCCATTACACACACACACACACACACACACACACACACACACACACACACACACACACACACACACACACACAACACCACCTACATAACAATACGATTTGGTCTACTTAAACTGTCTGTTATTATACAGTTCCACAGATGTTAAAATGACCTTATGACCTGAGCTTAGATAAGAGGTAAAAACATAATGTGGCTGTTATTACCACTGTGGACAGCCACATTATGGATCAAGCTGAATCTCCCTCTTTAAAACTGTAACCATCGCACAGATGATAATGGTTACATGCGGATGTACTTTATGTGATGAAGGATAACTTGTGGTGAAAAGATCCATTACTCACACACTCCTCCTCCTGGATGAGCTGTACGATCCGGTGCAGAACATCTGTCAGAGCTCTGAGAGATGATGAGCCGAGAGAGGAAGATAATGGTGAATGGGATAGGTGTGAAGAACAGAAGCACAAGATGTATAAATGTATGGACAGATTGACAGAGATAATGATATGTGAATTAGTGGAGGATCAACAAGATTACAGCAAGATTGCAGTGTTACATCCCCTACAGTAGGTGTTTCATAAAAGGGCCCACCTAGACTTCATGGCAAAATTGCGGCCGAGGGATAAGTGTCGTATTGAGTGACTGCGGCCAATGGAAAGCACCAGGGTCACCATGTCATTCTCAAAGCCTGCAAAAAATGCAGAAAATTAATTACATTTATGTATCCATATACAGTTGCACTTGTGTTCTATGTTGTAATAATATGTACTGCTTCAGTAAACCTGCAGACATTTTATCACCTCTGATCCTGACGAACACTTCAGTCATTGATTCATACCGTGGCAGATGTCCTTTGTGTGTGGTTGTGTGGGTGCAGGAAAAAATACACGAGCTTGATATACATCAGCTTACAGGAAAATCATAATATTATCAGTTACTTAGAAATGAGCAGGTAGAAATATCTGCCTTTGAGCTGTTCTGTAAAAATCTTTCATCTGATGTCAGTGATCTACTGGAATGAACCCAGAGCCCCTGTCTTCCTTCCTTATTACACATTTCACTTTTGATTTGCTACTATTCTATTGTATATCATTTGATGGTTTAATTCCAGATCATTTAAATCCTTTCTTCTTTTTGTTGCATCAAATTGACTGCTACACTAACATTGATACTTCTGTGGGTTGTATGAATCAAATAATTAAGAACTGATAGTAGGTGCCACTGACTGTCTTTCTTTTTCAATCATCCGGATCATGTTGATTTTTTAATTGTGTTTTGATTGCTATGCAAATTCTAAAGGTTTCTCTATACCAGTTTTATTACCACATTTAATGTCTTTCTGTACCCTGACAATTGAGCACCAGTATATCCCATAAACGAGTCTATTGTAAAGTGCTTTTACCATGTATAAGCTTTGCTCCAGGTAAAATCAAGGCTCACTGCGGTTTGCCTACAATTATTTAGTGATTTCCTCTAAAAGTCTTCTTACTGGAACTATCTACCATGGCTAGAGTGCGCTTTGAGAGTCTACATGTACATGTGTGACACTGTGTTTATAGGTTATCAAAGTGTTTAAGCCTGCCTGATCACAGGCCTTTGTCACAACTGTAGTTAGTAGAAGAGGAGTAAAGCCTCACTGGCATATAGTCATATCTGCATCTGTCACAAAATCAATCACCTGATATCTATCGCCATTCACAGTCTATTAATTTCATCTCCATCCATATAGGTATCTCTGTAGTCCAACTAGGGACCATGGAGGCCAGTGGTGACTGTTGTATTTATTCACATTTTCACAACAGGCAAATTGAGAATACCACTTAGCCTAATCTACTTGTCTTTAAACTCTTGGAGAAAACCAGAGTACCCAGAGGAAACCCACCAAGCACAGGGAGAACATGCACAGACCTCAAGAGTTGCTAATAAAATAACAAACCAATAAGTTGAGATTTAGTTAGGCTGTAACTAGGTATATATCCATCTATGCCTAGTCAATTCCTGTTCCAGAACGATGTGTACAGTGGAACCTTGGATTGCGATAATTCGTTCCGGAAGCGGGCTCGTATTTCGAGACACTCGTAAATCAAAGAGTTTTCCCATAGGAAATAATGGAAACTCAAATTATTCATTCCACAGCCCCAAAAAAATAAATGCATAAAAATAATTAACACAAAATATAAAGTAAAAATAAACCAAATTAACCTGCACTTTACCTTAAAAAAAAAAAGTAAAAATAAATCCTGACAGATAAGTGTTTCCGTTTATGCGCCCAGGCGCTGTGTATGTATGTGTGTGTGTGTGAAGCGAAAGTAAGAGGAGCGGAGGAATCAGACCCTCCCCTCTTTTCATCTTACACAGTAACACTTTCTCCTCTCTTATTTGAGTTTCACACACACACACATTAACGGAAAGACTGTTTTATTGGAAATATTAGCAAGGAACATCGCTAACAACCCTCGCGTGAGCGCACGCTAACAGAATCAATGCTGTGAAGTAAAAATAAAAAACAAATGAACCTGCACTTTACCTTTGAAAAGAATCGTGACAGAGCAGTGTTTCTGTGTAGAGCAGAGAGTGTGTGTGTGAAGGCGAGAAGAGGAGGGTGTCAAATTACACGCGTGCACATAACGGCATGCTGACCCAGGGAGAGAAAGAAAATGGATCTTTAACCTCTCTAATGAGGCTTTCTTTTGCTTTACACGCACGCACACACGTGTTATAATAAACAGTACACGCAGGCGCTGTACACCCACGGATACAAACACAAAATAAAAGATGTTTTACGCACACACGTGTTCACAGTTTTATAGTAAACAGTACACGCGTGCACTGTGTACCCACAATTCCACAGCACAAGAGAGAGAAAAAACCATTGGCTCAGTTGTGATCACGTGACGCTCGGCGTCAAAACAAGAAGCGCATGCGTGATACATGACACTCGGTGCTCGTAAACCAAGACTTGTTCGTTTTCCAAGTCAAAATTTATAAAAAATCTTTGCTCGTCTTGCGGAACACTCGCAAACCGCGTTACTCGCAATCAGAGGTTTCACTGTACATATAAGTAATATTTTAGCAGCAGCATGAATAACTTTAAATAGCTTTAGAAATGTTTAAAATGTTTGAAATGTTCAATCTCGGATATTTGTACTGGAAGAGACGCACTCCCGAAACACACTATAACAGATGAAATAGATCACAACAGCTGAGTCACTGGTAGTCCTTAATCAATGTCTTTCTTCATAAGACCTACCTCCTCCTAAAGGACTTAAATAAAGAATAAAAGAAAAGGTTTTTAGATAGAAGTTGTGTTTAGTTTATGACCTAATGAACTAATGATGGCATGAAGGTAACTGTAAATAGGATTATAGACATAAAAAGAAATATAAATAGAAAAATAGAGGTTGTACCATTGTCAGACAGATCCAGGCTGCAGATAGCCTTCGCCTCAAAGATGTGCTCCTGAATGACCTGTGCTCCACTGGACCTCAGCTGCACATAAACAACATACAGATCCCATCAACCTGACCAAAATGCCAAAAAATTACTGTGTGTGTGGGTGTTTTGTGCATGTGGGTGTGTGTGTACCTCACAGCTGCTAATATCCAATTCGAGCTCAGACAGATAAGTGTTGGATGCCAAGCCCTGGAGTAATAACCTAATGTAAGACATGCAAATATGTGAAAGCAAAATACATAAAAGCACAATATGGACAGTTTAAAAAGCATATAATAAACAGCAAAGCGTAATAAACGTTATTTTCTGTCTATAGCCAAACTGAACAAAAAAGAGCAAAACTGCTATATAACCTTATTTTAGAAGCTTAAAACTTCCACATTTTGAAGTCAAAGTCCAGTCAAAGTTCAAGCAAAAGCCAATGAGTCATGTCGAACCAATCGCATTGCTTCTGTCATGTGATTAGTCAGTGAAGCAAAGATGCTTTCTGTGCAATACAGCTGTGAGTGGTTTAAATGGTATTTAGAGAAGGTTGAAGCCAAGAAAAAAGGATGTTTACACTTTAGTCACTTCAGGAGTAATAAATGTTCTGTGAAAAAGGGCATTATGCAATTTGGATGTTGCGCAGACACCATGTTACATTCTTAACAAAACTAAGTGGGATACTGTAATGTTACGCTCTGAGTTTTTAGTATAACTTTCTGTTTTTTTATTTTATTTTATAAATCTCTTTATGATTCCTTCTGCTTTCTTGGTTATGCTGCATTTGGGAGCCATGATGCATTTAACGTAATATTTATAAAGAAAATTACGCAACACGATACTGTTACGATACAGCCTGAGTGATTTGTGTATAAGAGACATGAGATGGATGCACTGTGTGTAAGTTATTGCATTTGCTTTGTCTTGTTCTGTCCGCTATTATTGCAGTCTTATAAAACGTATAGGATGATTAGTGGATAGGCGATTGGTTAATGCACAAACAGACGTTAAATGGTGCATACCTGAACAGGGAACTGTCGACAACTACCGAAGTGAAACTAAAACTGTTTAAGAGGAAGTTGATGATGCTGTAAACCCAAGTTGCATTGCTCATAATGTTTCTCATGATCTTTAACACCTTTGTAATTCAAAAAGGTTTTGTTTGCAACACTTTTTCCCTTGATCTAATATGCTGCTACTGCTTGCTTTCTGAATCACTACTAAGTCACATAAAAAGCATGATTTTGCTATAAAGAAATGAAACTTAAATTACATAATATTGATTCATTGCCATAAACATGACTGCAAGCTGATGTATCCACTGTGACAGAACTGTTGTTAAATTCAATTATATAACCCAAACTATTTTGACAAAATATGTTTTCAATTGTGCATTTTAACACCCTTAGGACTCAAAGAAAACAGGGACAAAATAATCTCCATCTACAGAAAAGACTGTAAAAAGTTTTTTCAAGCGCAAATAATCTCTTTTTGCCAAACCTTTTGCCCTTTTTGGCTTTCAACTTGTTAATATATTCACAACATCTGAAGCCAACACTCCAAACTACTGCATGTAATAAGTACTTTTGCGGGCCTCAGAGAAGCAAAGAGTGTACACGCCCAGAAAATCCACAACCACTTCAAAGACAACAATGACCCACATGGCACCTATGGCAGGGCATACAAACCATGACCAGCTACATGTTGTACTGTAGGCGTTATTGACGTCGTATGTCTACACCGACATCGTAACCTGTCTGTGACAGTGATGGCTTCTTTCCAGATGCCCTGCTCGATTTGACGCGCATAATGACGAGACATCTTCAACATCTCTCTGAGCAGAGCCGTTAGTTCCCACGTGCTTCAAGGACATTGAGTGTCTCAATAACTACCGTCCTGTTGCACTTACACCTATCATCATAAAATGTTTCAAGTGGCTCGTCATGAGACATATCAAGACCCTGCTGCCCCCCTCGCTGGACCCGTTTCAGGTTGTGCATCGTACTAACCGTTGCACAGACGACACCATCTCCACCGCACTTCATCTGGCCTCCACACACCTAGACAACAAGGACACCTACGTTCGAATGCTGTTAATAGACTTCAGCTCAGCACTGAATACTATCATCTCCCAACAACTGTTGGGCCTGAACACCTTCCTCTGTAACTGGATCCTGGACTTTCTGCCTGGAAGGCCTCAGTCAGTGCGGATTGGGCACAGCACCTCCAGCACCAACATACTTACATACTCCCAGAGGTGTTTGCTCAGTCCCCTGCTGTTTACACGGCTGACTCACGACTATGTAGCAACTCACAGCTCCAACCACACTCTAAAGTTTGCTGATGACACGACCGTGGTGAGTCTGATCAGTCAGCATACAGAGAGGAAATACAGAGGCTAACGAAGTGATGTAAAGACAATAACCTGTCTCTGGACATTGTTAGAACAAAATAAATAATTGCGACCACTTTCTGCTGAACATCAACAGCTTCTCTGTGGAGATCGTCAAGAGCACCAAGATTCCTTGGTGTCTACCTGGCTGAGAATCTCACCTGGTCCCTCAGCACCGGCTTTTTAAACAAGAACGCCCAAGAGCACCTTTTCTTCTTGAGAAGGCTGAGGAAGGCCCAGCTTCCACCACCGATTCTTACAATTTTCTATAGAGGGACTATCGAGAGCATCCTGAGCAGCTCCATCACTGTCTGATTGGGGAATTGTACCATATCGGATCAGCTAATGGCTCAGCTAATGCAGACAGTGACTGTCGTTCAATAGTTCAGGACTGGGATTTCGTATATTCTACCTGAGCCTCCAATAACGAACTGGACTCCACATTGACGTCCAGCCACCTAACACGCAGTATGACTACAAAACAATTCTTGCCATCTGTTATCACCCAGATGAGGTTGGGTTCCCTGTTTAGTCCGGTTCCTCTCAAGGTTTCTTCCTATTGTCATCTCAGGGAGTTTTTCCTGGCCACTGTCGCTCTCGATTTGCTCGTCGGGGAAAAAACTGATCATTTTGATTCATGCACATTTTCTCACAGTTTATAGACATTTCCATAATTTTCCTTTGATTCTGTAAAGTAGCTGCTTGATCAGTTGTATGGTGGTTTAATTTAATCGGTTTATACTTCAGGAAACAATACCAACCAAATTTATTAGAGGATATTTCGAACAGGTACAAAAATTGTGAGAGAAAAAAAAAAAAACTGTGTGGCATTTAAAAAACAGTTCCGCACACATCTCTAGTAGAGAACTCAAGTGGTGTAGCTGAAGTTGAGGAACAGTCAGAGACAGTAATCACATACCCATAATATATAGATTGTGATTTTAAGAAGCTGGTACCTCAGGGCTTCTGGAAGTAGTCTAGTACCAGACAATCCAACATACTTCAGCTCCATGCTCCTTGTGAAAAAGTCTCTCACACTGCGTGTAACCTCCCGTACCTTCCTACAACAGACATCCTGCTTTAGCTCTGTGCATGCATTTAATAACACATAAACACTTATTTAAGGCTATTTCTATTAGAATGACCAGTCTAATCAGAGAGGGAGGTTGGTCTGGGTAAATATACGGTTTTCTAGGATTGCTGTCCTTACCTATGTGAGAAAATGTTCCTGGAGAGATTGAGGTGGGTTAAAGTAGTGCAGCAACCAGCAGAAAGTGACACAAAGAGCTAGAGAAAGACAGATAAAGATGAAGGAAGACTGATAAAAACACACATAAATTACACATTTCTTACAATTTAATTGTGGGACGGATTACTTAAATCTAATGACCATGTGTTTAGTTAGAAATAGAGATGTATATAGTTTTATTTATATAAATCTCATATAACTTTATGAGTGTGCTGTTACAGCTATATAATTCACCATGTAGTTTAATTTATTTAATCTCTTGAAAAGAGTATTTAATCTGTACATAATTGCCACATGCTCTCTTCATGACATAAAGAGAAAATAAGCTATGTGGTCAACATGTGGCTCTTAGGAATATTGTACTGTAATGTAGCATAAAGATATTGAAGGCTATGAGATTTTACTCACGGTATCCAAAGGGCAGTCAGTAGAGCTGAGGTCTAGATATGACACAACATTGGGGGCTGAAAGGAAGCTGAAGAGACTCTATAAGACAAGAAAGACAAAGTTTGAACAATGTGCTTCTTCCGATTATTTAATTCACTGACATCAATATAAAATGTCAAAACTACCTTTTAATCTCTAACAATATCACATTTGTCGACTAATTTGTTCCTTCTAAATAACTGACCAATAGCCATTTGGTATCCATGTGGTGCCATCTATTTAATTTTATCTTATTCTCAAATCAAATAAAGACTGTTTATTTGAACAGGGGTCAAACGCAATAACCCAGAATGGCCCATATATTGATTACGTCCACTCTTGCATCATAAAATCTGATAAGGAACAACATTTTTGAGAAACAGGAAAGGGAGATGGAGTCACCGGAGACCTGTCTCACCCAAACCATGCTAGATATCGTCAGTCAGACGTTCCATGGAAAATTAACAACTTTTATAGATCCCTATATTGAGAAAGAAATATGTGAAAATAATGTACCATGATATGCAAGCCAAGTGGAATTCTATACAGATTCCTTTAACCTTTCTAATATCTCTATGTTTCTTACCATGGCATCCTCTGTAGCCAGACATCCAGGGTTCCCACTCAGATCCAGATGTGTTAGTGATTTTGAGAAAGATTTGTTCTGGTGGAGCACCTGAGCGATACTGCCCAGTCCTAACGAACACCCGGGAAGAAAGGTATAAAAATCTCAAGCATGTTTTTGTACATTGTAGCATCAAAAGTCTGCACTAAAATTCTATTTGATTCCAGCATCTGCATTTAGTGCATTTTCGTCAGAGAATTAACCTAAGCATTTTTGATTGAACTTAATCTCCCATGAAGTGGAAAACCCGTGAATAGGCTTTGCATAGGCTTTGCATGTGTTGAAAAAAGTTTGCAAAATGGGGACAGCTACAATATATATGCGCATAAAGTCCAAATTACCTTTAGGAGAGAGAGAGACCTTGGCCAGATAGAGTTGACTGAGACCAAGAGACGGTCGCACCCAACTGTGACTGAGCGCCATCACACCTAAAGAGAAAGACAGGAAGAAAAAGAAATTCTGTCAATTCTGTCAGTATTACGTGAATGATTTCCAATATTTAAACAGTAGGTGAAGTTGTTCTTACTAAGGCTGTGCATCTATAAACTACATCATATTTAAAAAATGAGAAAAAAGTGATAGTTTGCTTGTCCATGTCTCGACCTGTTTGCATTGTATTGTAGAACATTCTGTAATGTTTAACGTGTGTTAATGCAAATTGAAAACTGATCCTGAACAAGACAAAAGAAGCACCTTTATCCTCTATTGGGTTACAGGACAAGTTGATGGATCTGAGTGCAGAGGAAGGTTGGTCATGAAGAGCAATAGCCATCTTTACAGCAAAATCCCTAAAGCATAATTCAGAAAGAGAATGAGAAAGTAAATATTAAGAAAGTAAAGTATAGAATAAATATTTACGGAAATCAGCATTTAGAATTAAGATTTAGATTTTCTGGCTGTGGACTTCTAAAGGTTTGCATGTATAAAAGCAGGTGTAAACGTGAGAACACGAGATCATCTGTGTATTACCTAAAGGTAGAATTTTGTGTGCAAAAAAGGGTCACATTAAATTATAGCAATGCAATTCCACCAAATTAAGACAAACTTAGACAACTGGTGAATGATTATTAAAGAGAACAACTATACATATAATAAAACTGTGACGTTGACATGTCTGTACATTAAAGATATTTGCAAAAAAATAATTTGGGTGGACGTTAGACGAGTAATAGAACAACACAATTGTGTTTTTTGGATTTTTTTTCTGTCTGTTCGTCTGTTTCTTTGTGCACGCATCACATAAACTACTAAAAAACTATTTTACTGTGGTTTTCACAGGTGTATTTGACCAAGCTTGAGGTAAGATATAAGGTTTGCTAATTTGAATTTTAAACAGAAAACACAGATTATATCATAAAAAAATTGGCCTTGGAATAATCATTGATTCATCTCAAAATTCAACAAATGGCCTTGTACATTTTTTAAAAAGCACTTATGAGTGTGTAATTAAATTCCATGCAAACGAATCTCATCTCCATCTGCTCGATCACTTTTTTTTTTTTACTTACATGCAAGCAATTGTTACACATTTTTCAAATTATTCAAGACAAAAATGACAAGCTCAGATGTGTGGATTGAATTTCTTTCGATAATCTGCAATCTGTTACATTTCTGTGTAGTGCCAGTGGGTGTGTTTGCACTCACACTTTAAGTCCACTGGCCTCCAGGCTCAGTTCCTGCAGAGCTGTGGACCTGCTAATGAGGTAGATCACCTGCTCCTGAACATCTAGTGTCTACACACACACACACACACACACACACATGCAATGGAAAGGAAAAAAGGCTTTCAGTCAATACATGATCTAAGAATGAGTCAATCTAACACACAGGGGAGGTGAAACAATATATATAATTATATTTTAACCTCCTAAGAACCAGATGTTAGCGTTGTGTACCTTGTAATTTCTTCTGTTTCATTTTATTAGCAGCTGATAACTATTAAACTTTATCAATATCTTTAAACAGGAAGATCTACGTCAAAAGACAGTCCTCATATGAGAATCTTACAAAGATATACACACGACATAGTTGGGAAAATAATGTGATGTTCTCATATGATACAGGAGGTTAAATAAGTGACCTCATGCTATAATGTCTTCATTTCTCAAATGTAATGAAATTCGCGAAATTAAATCTATGATATATGAATCTATGAAATTTCGTTATTCAGTATCAATGGCTGAGAGTTTCCATGTATACCAGTTTAAAATCTTTGCTGTAGATCTTGGTGAACCACTGGTTGAAGGACAGAGCACCTACAGCCAAGGCCAGATCTCTATGGGATAGGGAAAAAAAACAGTGTTTAATAAAAAATTTATGCAAAATGTTAACAGCATTTAACAAAGTTGTATTTTATTTTACAGTTAAACCTTGGAGTGCAAACATAATTCGTTCCGGAAGCATGCTTGTATATCAAAACACTTGTATATTAAAGCAAATTTCCCCATAAGACATAATGGAAACTCTGATGATTCGTTCCACAACCAAAAAATATTCACATACAAAAAATGTATACAGAATCTAAAGTAAAAATAAACAAACTGACCTGCACTTTACATTTGAAAAGAATCCCGACAGAGCAGAGTATCTTTTAGTGTGTGTATGTAGATATGTATGTGTGTGTGTGTGTGTGTGTCTGTGTGTGTGTGTGTGTGTGTGTGTGTGTGTGTGTGTGTGTGTGTGTGTG
>JAQQZT010000038.1:17282736-17295522 GCA_030068275.1 Clarias platycephalus | reverse complement strand
TCAACTTCTAAAGAAGTCTTTTTAAACCCTAGTATCTATACTTCTACTCAAGTAATGAATGTGAATACTTTTGACACTACTGCTTAACCCTTACATGGACAAACTTGCTCAATTCATTGCAGTGAAAAAATTTTAAACGGAGGAAGGAAAAAAAATTCACACCAAAATAGGACAATATTATTTTATTAGCTGTACAGCAATACATTCTCCACATTTTTCCTAGTCCCCCAAAGCCCCACCCAGCCATAATAAATGTCTTTATATGTTGGTTTTCTGACCACTGTAAAATTCACACAGTTACAGCTAGGTACAAAAAAAAGAAAAAAAAAAAAAAAAAGGCATCAACCTAAAATTAAGAGCTTAACATAAAAAAAAAATTTGTTAAAAAAAAGTACAAGTAAGGAAAACATTCGGAATCTGGAAAATAACGGTCCTTCTAAATGTGAACTCTCTAACTCTATGCAATCAGTTCTTCTGGAACAGAATGCAGCAAAATGGCTTTAGCAAGCTTAAGCTCTGTGGACTGTATGTGAAGACAAATGTGAGAAAGTTGCTATGGGCAGAGACCTTTTTCTGCTCCGTTGTTAAACAACTAAGCTGCACATCAGCAGTCATACTCAATCTGCGAGTTGGGGTATAGCCTGTACCAATTCATAGAACTTTCCGCTCCTCTAACATCAGCCAACTTTTAATATTCCCTCCCAGTCTTGTCCCCCTTCCCTTACAGCATCAGGATCTAAACCCTGGTCATCCAATTACATGACACCCCCACTCCTATGCTCAACCTTTTATGTTTCAAAACAAACATGGAAATGTATGCTGACAGAAACAAGCTATAGACTCTTACCATCCCACCTTAATGAATCATATCGGAGAATATCTAATTCCCTCCCTAAAAAGCTGAAAACACAAACCTAGGTAACATTAGAAGCTGTACAAGGCCAAGGAAAAAGGGAATGGGGCGTTTACATGATCTTATGCTATTACACCCTTGTCAAGATTTAAAATTCGTCAGGAGCATCATTTCAAATGACTGCTGTTTAAAATGTCATCTCGTCAGCATTCAAGGTTGTCAATTCACTTGAAAAAGATTAAAATGTTCATAGTAAAACAAAAATAAAATAAAAAGAAAAAAACATATTTACACGCAAGACCAGCAAAGATTACTCTTCTTTTGTACAATGTTATCAAGCTCAGATTTTGTTATTTTAAACGTGAAAGATGGAAATCCTCCCAGGCCATACTACTGCATGGCTATATTCCTAACCTACTCTCAACTGTAATCGGTGAAATCAAAGTTGCCGTGTGTATCAGATGTTAAAAGGGTATCTGTTGGGTAAAATGTTGTACAACAGTGATGAAGTCTAAATATCAAGGCTTGAACAGGGCCATTAATTTTTACTTTTCAAATATTGCCATGGTAATGCAAGAAAAGAGGCTGAAAAAATATTGGCATGTTAATTAAGCAAAAAAAAAAGAAGGTCTAAATGCGCTCAGTTCACTACAGTAAATATGAGGAACCAATTACAGTCACAGGATTCGCACATAAGCACCTCTGCAAACCGCCGCCACACACTAGATGGTATACATGGGAAGATAATCAGACTAATAACTCAATGTAATAAAAAAAAAAAAAAAAGGGGAGAAAAAAAAACCATCATGCACATTAGACATCATGAGTCAAAAGCATGTAACAAGGAAAAAAAATTAAAGTGAAGATTAAGAGTGAAAAAGGAACATTGTATATTTCATTCCAGAGATCAGAAACTGAAGGAGAACACAGCAGAAAGAAGTTTGGCTGTGTTCTGTGAGGCAGGGAGGTGATAGCATGGGAGAGGACGCACATGAGCGTGTGGATATTAGGCCTGGGAGAGCACATCACCGGTCCATCATGCTGAGGATCATCTCAGGGGTGAGGTCCCCATTAGGTGCGGCCTCAGGGACGGAGAGCTGTTCTGCCTCCACTCCTTCCTCAGAGGCCTCAATCTCCTCCACCAAAGGCTCTGCTGATGCCACCACTGAAGAATCCATGCCATCCTGCTCTTTCTTGACTATGATGTTCTCAATGGCTCCTGTGCCCTCATCCTCCACTTGGATAATGGCAGTAGCTGCAAAAACAGAAGTTATTCAGTTGTAAAAAATGTGTTACTTTACAAGCCAAAATCAATATACGGTTTGCATTTTTATAAAATTAAAAAGCATTTGCTTTAAAATCAGGTTTATAAAACAAAAGCGGATGTAAAAATATATACATATAATTTTTTTTGCACAATTGTTAAGATGGCAAAAGTGATAGTAGTCACTACTTGCTATACAACTTGCTGTGAACTGATTCTGTACTGCATTTTAGAAAATTACACTGTTTTGCACATAATTTGTGCAAATGTTTGTCTTGTGAGATTCTGCCAACATGAACAGCCAGAAACCATGTCTTCCCAGCACAACTTGTCAAATAATAATACTGCATTTATATTGGCGCCTTTCTGGTCACCCAAGGTCACGCCTTCCAGATCAAACAAGAATAAATTAAACAAAATAACACTGATAACAGAGCTAACACTGAGTAATAAGAGAAGGAGGTTCAATTTAGAACAATTGAACAATTTAGAAGGAGGTTCAAATAGAGATTTTTTAATTTGTTTGGAGATTCTGTTACGGATATTTTCAAGGAGAATTCCAGAGGCGAGGAGCAGTACGACTAAAGGATCTAGAGCCCATGGTGGTCAGACGGGCAGGGGGGTGTAACAAGGAGCCTTGTTGAAGAGTGAAGGGGGGGGACTGAACGAGCACTGATATATAAGGGAGAGCAAGATTATGGTGTGCTTAAAATTCTCCTCTTCACTTTTAAAACTCAATACGGTATTTGATGCAAAGTCAGTGGAGTTGTTGAAGGGTGGGGTGAATGTGATGAATTAAAGATGACTGGGTTATGATACCAGCAGCAAAGTTGTGGATAAGTGGAGTTTGTGTGGTATGTCAGTTAAAAGTTAATTACATTAATCAATATGGGAGATGACCAGTGCATGAATGAGAGTGGCAGAAGTGCGTGGGATGAGAAACGGCGAAGACGAGAAATGTTGCGTAGCTGGAGGTAACATGATCAGCAGATATTATTTTTATGGGCCTCAAAGGACAAAAGTGCCATCAAGATTTTTGACCTGAGAAGAGTGAGAAACTGAGTAACCATCGATGCAGAGTGAGAAACTGTTGGACTTGGATAAGGGGGATTTTGACCATATGAGGAGGACCTGTCTTATTGCAGTCAAGTTTGAGAAAATTGCAGGAAAACCATGTGTTTATTTCATTTAAGCAGTTGTTGAGACAGGAGGGTGGGAGAGCCAAGTCAGGCTTTGTCGAAATATAAAGTTGTGCATCATCTGCATAACAATAGAAAATTATACTGAATTTTCTAAAGATGTGACCAAAAGGGAGGAGGTAAATGAGGAACAGAAGGGGGCCAAGGACAGAGCCTTGGGGAACACCACAGATGACTGGAAGAGGCTTAGAACTTAAATTTAATTGCACAAACTGGGTACGGTCAGAGAGGTATGAGGTGAACCAGGCAAGAGGGAAGTCAGTGATGCCAATTATAGCCAAGATGCTCTGGCCAAAATCAACCCTTCAGGGGATCATTTAATAAGAGAAGCAGATTAATTACCAGTGGGTGCAATGGCTGTGATCTTAGCAGGGGAAGCTTTGGGGGGGTTCTTGGGAGGTCGGCCACGTTTCCTCTTGACAGGTGGCTCAGCAGGTGCAGGGACAGGAATGGTTGGTGGAGCTTGTTCCACCTCCATCTCCACATCATCAAGAACATCCTCTTCATCCTCATCCTCCTCATCAATGTCATCCAAATCAGGCTCTCCATGTTCATCTAATATCGGAGGACAATCGGGCAAAATAAACTTCAATTCACAGTGACCATGGATTTACGACTTGGTTGAGCAGACAAAGTGTTACCAGAGTCCAGTCACTCACCACTGTCGTCATCATCCTTCCTGGAGCGCATCTTTCTCTTTCTGCCACCACGGCCTCTCTTGGTCGGAGTACCATTTTCTCCATCACCACCCTCCATTCCAGAACAGTTCTCAGCATGCCTCGCCATGGTGTTCTGTTTTATTTATATTTAAAGAAACATGTTAGAAAACATACTTTATTTAAAATATGGAGCATACAAGTAACAAAGCTTTTTGTATACCCTGCGTGTGAAGGTCTTGCCACACTTGGTGCACACAAAGGAAGTGGGCACAAAGTTGGGGTCATGGTAGCGACGAAAATGCATGTCCAGAAGTTGTTTCTGTCTGAAAGTTTTCTCACAGTGGCTGCAGGCATATGGCTTTTCCCCAGTGTGGGTGCGCTTATGCATCACCATGTGGCGCTCCTGAAAAGACAAAAGTTTTTTTTAAACTTGGTTCTGCTCAATAAAAAGTAGACAGATATAATTGCATAAATGATACCAGACGCTTAACATACAAACTACTTGACTATTAATACAAGAGCACTTTGAGGTGGCTAACCTGTCGGCAAGCATAGTCACACTGGTCACACTTGAACCGTTTCTCGTTCTTATGGGACTTCTGGTGCTGGATGAGGGCGTAGCGCTCATGAAACACCGCCTCACAGTAACGGCACTTCCTGCCTTGCTCGATGTAGGAATGCTGCTTACGCAGATGCACACCTGAGACATCACAGATGACGTATTATTTACAAGAACATAAAGCCACACATCATTTCCCCTTGTGTGTAGTGTAAGCTAGCGAATAGGTGACAATCTTACCCAAATCACTCTTTCGAGCAATGACAGTGTCACAGTGGGGGCAGTGAAACTTGGCCACATTCTCAGTATGCTTCTGCAGAATGTGCATCTTCATAGTGCCGCTCTGGGTGAAACGTGCATGACAGATGTAGCACTCATACGGCTTCTCCCCTAATCACACAGTTGAGAGATGAAGTTTGAGTTTTCTTACTTTATTTAGTTTAACGCATTAATAAATAATTTGTTTCAACTCATGCATGATGTACTGCCAAGAAATCAGAGAGCTGGAATGATGGATGTCAAACCTGAGTGGGTTCTCATGTGTCTCTTAAGCTTGTAGGTGTCTCTGCTGGCATAGCTGCAAAGGCTGCACTGGAATGGACGCTCTCCAGTATGAGAACGAATGTGTCTCTTCAGCTTGCTGACCTGGTTTACAAAAAGTTAAAAATAAAGAAATTATAACTAAAAGACTAAAATCCCAAATAAGCATTAAAAACATAAAACAAGCGAAAACAATTATTTGTTGAAGCTAGTGCCAGAACATCACAAATATCACTAAGGTAGAACAACATGAAATACATTGTCTTCTGTGACATTATTATTACCCGTATAACAACTTTTTATAAAATAAACAAATAAGATTTTACATACCTCCACACTAGCATAGTCACACATGGAACACTTGAAAGGTTTCTCATGGGTGTGTTTATAGCGACGGTGTCGAACAAGCTCACCGCTAGTCACAAAAGCCATATCACAATCGGTACATTTGTGGGGTCTTGTGCCTGTTCAAAAAAAGGAAAAGAATTACTGAGTTTGTAATCATTAGCCTTGACGATAATAGCAGACGTGTGTGTGTGGAAGGAGACAAACACCTGTGTGCGTGTTGAGATGGTTCCTCAGCAGGGTGACTGTCCTGAAAGCACGTCCACACAAGTGGCATTTGTGCGGCCTCTCATCTGTGTGACTCTTCATGTGACGATCAAGGTTGGAGCGTCTTGGGCAGGTGTAGCTACACAACTCACACTGGAATGTTTTCTTCACACCTGGACAAGCATACAGACAAAAATTCAGCAAAAACATTTCCTAAAGCCCACTGCAAACTCAGTCATTTATATTCATAAAAAAGTAACAGCAACAAATTTTAGCTACTGCACAGGCTTACCCTTCTTCTTGATTTTGGTTGGCTTTGGAGGTTTCATGTTGCCCACAACCTTCTCTGCATTAACCTCCGAGAGCAGACCTTCTTGCTGCTCCTCTTCAAAGTCATAAACAGACACATCCATATCTTTCTCGCCTTCAGTGTTGTAGCGCAGCTTGCTTTTCTTTGTCTTTTTGGTCTTTTTGATGGGAGGCGTGTAGTCGGGGTCCTTGGCCCAAGTGGGGTCATCATTCTGGGGTTCAGGAATCTCCTCGTCTTCTGGTTGCTGCATAGACTGCTCCTCATGAGCATGGAGCTCATCTTGCTCTACAGTCTCTACTTCTCCGTTGGCACCTACTTTCACAACCTATGGGCACAAGTCCTCATGAAAACCCAAGACAACAGACCCTAAACAGGAAAAAAATTTTTTTTTTAAAAACTACATTAATGACCATTGACTAACCTGGAAGCCCTCTGGGAGAGGCAGCGTGTGACAGATGACAGGCTCTCCATCTTTGGGCATGGCAGTAGCATCCACCAGTGTTCCCTGCAGTTCTTCTACAGTGGTGGCAGTAACGGGCACAGCTGAAACAGGCACCTGAACGAGTTGCAGTTCACCCAGGCCCAATTGTTGTTCCTCCATATTGACCACCTGTAGGGTGATGATCTGTGTGTCATCCACTGTGGTGACTGTTGCCTCATGTGCGGCCCCAGCTACACCCACACCAGCGGTCATGGTAGCCTCCATCACTTCTGTCTTCATTTGCAATAAGGCTGGGTCCAGCGATTCCATGACCATCATTTCTACACCACTATTTACGCTCACCACACCTTCGACCAGCTGCTGTGCATCGACCACAGTACCCGTCACCTCACCCTCGGATTGCTCTACTGCCTCTAGACCAGCAGCCTGTAGCAGCTCGGCTTCAACATCTTCGTCCTCACGTCGTCGTTGATATGTCTTACAATCCTTGGCTTTGAAAGCATCCCCCGCCTCGTCCACCACGGCGTCAGTCTGTCCCCCTTCCATGGGTACAACCTTTAACAGAAGGCAGAGCATGGATTCGGATTATGATTTATTATAAAACATCATGTTGTGAGCTCGTCTATATCAAGCCCCCGATCTTAGATACTCCCGACATGTAATGTATTTAAACATGCATACATGTTCAAGGAACATAAAACAAATACGCACAAACTTACCCAAGAAATCAGACACTCTCTGTAGGTTAGACTTGCATTTCTACGTAATGGTACAATTCATTGACTTGCCAGGGTTACCTGGACCAATAAGGGGAACTTATTGTCTCTCCGTTCTCCTGCCTGTTCAATTCACTACATTGGGTGAGTCCGCTATCTCTGACCTTCCCTCTTGTAACAAAATACAGATTAAGATCTAGACATGGTTAAGAAAAAGAGCCTTAAATGCAATATGATGTTTAAACAGGATGTGCTGTTGGTTAGTTTTTTCGTACAGCCTTTCCATTTTACCAGCATCAAAATTATATCAAACCACAATAAGAAAGCCGTTAACAGGTGTTTTATCTCTCATCATTGGGTATTTGCTAGTTTCGGATCTGACGCATCACAAACCATGTGCAACTTTTGCGTAAAGCGATATGTTACTTTGTGCTTAAGAAACACTTGATGTGCATCAACGTCCTCTTGCTATGACTCTCTCTCTCTCTCATTTCCAGATAATCACTAATGAACTCGCCAAAAAGCCAGGCTTCGTTAAAACGCCCAAAATTAAAGATTAATGTAGAAGCACAGGTACTCATCAACTATTCAGACATCAAGTTATGCTGAAAGATTTTCCACTACAGCAAGAGGGCATTCTGAGCTGATTAGCAGCGTTTTTGTACCGCTACCAGCCGGGTTGTAGAGGGAGCTCTCGACAGTTTTATCCCCTCAGTCGTCTGTTGCTTGAGGTGGCCAGTGTCTCAATAAGCCAGCGGTCAATGAACATATACAGCACTCCACTGGGATCAACGATCACAGAATGTACTTGAGCTTGTGGGGGGAAAAACTGTAAGCCAAGACTTCGAAGAACGATGTGTGTAGTCACCTAAAATCAGCAGTCGGCTTCACTGAGCGTCGCGTCTTCCTCGTCCGATTTTCATCTGCGCAACAAGCTGGCTAGCAAACAACCGCAAGCTAGCTAACGATTCCGGCATTTAACTTTGCTCAACACTCAACATATTTCGAGGAGAGACGAAGAGGGGAAAACTACAGATCGAGATCATCGTGTTGGACGTTTTAGTAGCGCAGATCACCGGGGCTGCGTGAGTCTATGTGCGCGCGCTATGCAATGGGCCAGGAAGGGCTGAGCGGGTTTGAATTGCGGTTGAGGAGGGGCGCCAACAAACTGCTAGCTAGCTGTGTTAGCTAACGGCTAAGCATGTTTGTTATCGCCGTTCGGACAAAAAAAAAAAAAAAAAAAGACCAAAGGAGAAGAAAGTACACTTCAATTATTTGTTGTTGACCTATCTGTGGTGTTTGTGGGATTACGAAACTCAAAACTATCGATGTTTAGAGGTAGTATTAGCTTGTTGGCTAAGCTATTGCTCCATCTAGAAACGGCGGGTTTTTGTCACGGAAACAAAGAGAAGAAAAAGAAAATGGACGCCTGGCCTAAAGTGGGGAGCAAACATCGTAGTGTTAAAATGAAGCATCTTGCCAAAATGCCATCTAATATACGTTCAGTAGCACTTAATAATGGGGCATAACCCCGAACTTCTGGGTTATAAGTGTTTTTTGCTAAATTTTCGATAACGATAGAGGGAGACAAACACCCCCCGCCAGCCGCCTGGACCAGGAGCCCCATCGTGACACCTAGAGGCCGATTAAAGATCCTGCAAAACTCCCCCCTGTCGGAAAAGTGGCACTATTTTACCTGCTTTTGCTCGTTTATCCTCTCGTTGAATCCGACACGAGGCCCGCGGTCCGCTCTTCCTTTAGTACGAGGCGACGTACAACTGCGTGCTTCCCCTTCGCTGGTTTTAATCCTCTCCCGCTTTTGCAGAGTAGGCTCCGCACAAAATGGCGGCCCGAGGCGGTTGCTGCGCATGCGCGGCACACAGGGGGGCGGTGGCGACGGGGAGGAGGGAGGGGTGTAAACACAGCGCTGTGCCGATTGGCCAAAAGGGGCGCTAGCACTTTTAAATTTCATGCGTTATGCTCCAACGGATTTCACTGAGTGCGCGCGCGCGCGCGTGCCATTAGACTGCGCCTGCTCAGAATTATACTCAATCATGGCTAGCCTTTGTTTCAAGCGTTTAATTGTATACATTATTATTCAGATTCTATTCCATTATTATATATTCCTTTACAAAACCAAATATTTTACAAAATGTTATCATTTTATATAACTGTTTAAGTATGCTAATTGGATGTTCATTTATTCAAGCACAGTACACAACTTTTTGTTTTTTTATTTTAATATTCTTTTTGCACTTGGTAAGATCTTTTTTTAAACAATAAACTTTTCTTATTAAAAAAAACTCAATGCTGCACAATGTGTCTTTAAAGAAAAATATAATTAAATCTGTATTACAGTCATCAACTGCTATTTTTCACTTTAAATAAAAGTCGACTTGTCCTAACACACACACTCCCCAGTCATTTGAGGCACTTGTACATTGAGGAGGCTTTCTCTTCTTCCAAAATCTTAACATACACTCGACTGAAGAGCTTAGTAAATTATAACTGAGATTCCTGCACTGAACCTGTGTGTCTAGCAGCACGCTCTGGATTTTTGTTCAGTATGCAATGGGCTTGGTCTAAATATTACATGCACTAGTCCATCATAGTCCATATATTTTCATTTTACTAATACTAATAATATTTGTATATATGAATAAAATAGCCCCTCTTGTTACAGCAGATATCCACCTCAGATACAATGCCGTTGACTCGAGTCTTAGGAAGTGCACCATGAAGGTCTTAGGAGTCATTAGCACTCAAAGCGGGCCTACATTTGCTTTGAGTGTAAACATGTTTGTTTTTAAAAGAAAAAAATACAACACAATTAAAACATGTACACAAATTACTGCTGTTATCAGTAAAGCATATATATATAGTGACAGTATGGAATGATGGCAGATATACTGAAACTCACTGGAAACTTGTACACTGACTCTTACCACCTGAACTCTGTCCCACTTATACCAGACAAACATACAAACAAGCACACCTTATTACAGACAACCACGCTTCAGTAAATGCTCATCAGATTAAAAAGTCCACCCATGTTAAATAAGTCACGTGAAAGTAACACTTTTCATTCCCCTGTCCTTGTCAGTAGGCATGAAGCCATGTAAAAATTGTCCATGCATGCAGTATGAACTCATCCGAGTCCAGCCTTTGTGAACTGTGAAGGCAAAAACCACAGGGCCAAGTGACAAGGCAGCAAAACACTGAAGCCCAGTTCTTCTGTGCTCGTTCATCTTCTTCTTTCCATTGTATCACTGGACTTAAGTTGTAGCTTAACAATCAGATTCACTCATCCAGTGATCATTTGAAATGTCTGCAGTCACTCTTTCTAACAAGGTGATTGGGTCTTTATTTGCACTTCAACAGTGTGATCCATATTTGATCATGTGTCCTTAGTTGGCAGGAATACAAGTCTGTGTACATAGGAGACACTTGGTCTATAGTTTCTGCAAGTGGACGAGGCTTAAAATGCAGTGCTGGCCATGCTGCCAGGTGCAAAAAGTCGAGAGACTCCATCTTGTTCCACATGCCGATGGGCCATCTTCCCCTCCTCACCTGCAAACACAGTGCAATCAACAATCAAACAGCTGCTAACGACTGAAACGTCTCTTTTTTTCTTCCAAAGTTGATTTGTGTTATCTGAAGGCTGTTCATTTGTTCATTTATTTGTTTATTCATCAGATTTTCTTGCAAGTAAATGGATATTTGTCTAAACATTCGTGTTTTGACCTACCCAGCACCAGAAGAGCTTGTTTGGCGGCTTCTCTGACGTCCTCCTTGTCCGTGCGGCACAAGTACACCAGCTGCTCGATGCTCTCTTTGGCCTGGCATACAAATGCAATAATTTTTACTATACGCATTCAACTAATAATTAAAGTGTTGACAAATACAATGATTTATATTGTATTTGTCTTACTGTCATATCTTCACATCTGGTAATTTTTAAAATGCATTAAATTTTTGCAATATGTGCTACACATCAGTGGCTCTCAAAGTGGTCCATAGTCATAGTGCATATTATAAATATAAATATAGCTGAATAGATTGTTTATTCATTTTAAAAAAAGTATTTGACAGAAGCCATTAAACATCATCTATTTATGTTATAAAAAAAATAACCTGGTATTATAAAAAGTTATTAATTAAGAACAGAGTTTAAGAGTTTAGTTCTTAAAAAGACCCAATGTGAAAATGCTAAATTATGAAAAGTTGGTCAGAAACTGCAGTTTTGAAGCTGGAACGAAATATTCCACAGTACAGATAATGATACTGACCTTTAGACATGCGAGTGCTTTACAACCACACACGCGGGTCTCAACACTTTCGTCCTCTAGCAGCTCTAGACAACTCACAAGCGCCTAAAACACACATAAGAAATGAACATATAGTCCAACATAATTAAAAACCTGAGCAGGTAAAAGATGAATGTGGATTCTTTGAGGTCTGGTGGTGTAGCAAGCAGGTGGCATCAAAACCATAAGCCTGTGGTTTGTTTCTTTCAAAGCTTTGTACATATTTCTGAGAATTTAATTATATTCACCATATAAAACGTTTGACGTCTGACTTTTACAACTGAATGCATAAAACCCTAATTCAGTTCATTAAAACAAAACTTTGTTTATATTTCCATTTAAGTTAAATTTTGAAAACATAATTAGCTTTTATTCTGAGATATAAATGCTCCGAATAACGTCAAAAAGACAGACATCCATTTCAGCTTTGTGTATGCCATTCGAAAACAACCTCATGTTAGTAGTTAGTTAGTGTTTTTTTAATTAGTGACCATTTAAGAGCTTAGAGAAGAGGATTGTTTTCAGTCATCATTTGAAGACAACCACTGCTGTTTGGACAGACTGGGGTGCCAATACACGGCCAGTCAGAGTAAGGTGACCAGGCCAGTTGATTAATGACTGGTCTATCATATGTTAACACCACATATCCTTATCACATTATCAATGATTGTCAATTATAAACCAGTAAACTTGAGACAGGATCCAGGGTACCCAAGCTCACCCATGCCTGCAGGGACCAAAGGTTAGTCGTTTTGGTTCCCAAAGAAAAGCCAATGCTGCATAAATTGGTAAAAAAGTCAATGTTGGCCAATATAGAAAAGGCACCAACACCTAAAGCACCACAGTCTTAGGGTCTCTGTGCATAGGGTCAACAGGCAAAGAGTCCAAGGCAGCTGACCCAGCCTTGAAATGTGATGCTCCGGACAAACAAGTTCCATGGAGGCCCCAGCCTGCAACCCCAGCACCCAAAGGATATGCTGACAGCACACCCGAAGAGGTCTGATGGGCTAGAGCTGCCCTGGTGGCACAAGGGGAACCTACACAATACTGTGCTTAATATTTTGCATTTAATGTTTGTCCTATATTGTAAAAAAAATTAAGCCAACAAAGCTTAAGAGATATTAATATGTGTTTTCATGTTTAGTTACAACAAGTTTAAAAAAAAACGTTAAATTTTTATTTGATTCAATGCAATCTAATAGATAATCTAAAAGGTATTAATTTACTTTTATTTTTCATTACTCCTAGTAAACCTAGTATAAGTAGGTGTCTGTTTATTGACAAATAAATATTTATTGTTGCTGGAGATTTCAACCATGCAAATCTCAAGTCAGTGCTTCCTAGATTCCATCAGTATGTGGACTTTGCAACGAGAGGGGAAAACA
>JAQQZT010000038.1:17208211-17219839 GCA_030068275.1 Clarias platycephalus | reverse complement strand
TCGTGCGGCCGTCTTCACCACTTGGAGAAATGTTCCCACTCACCTCATGGAAACGCTTGCATCAAGCATGCCGCAACAAATTTTTGAAGTGATCAACACTAACGGTGGAGCTAGTCAGTACTGAGTTCATGTTTGGAAGTTTGATATCTGTTTTGGAGGGGTTTACGGGTTTTTTTGGGGGTGTGGTCCTGACCTTTTGATCAGCTGTAAAACAGCCTGTTTCAGTTTAATCGTTGTTTTCATTAAATTGCATGCTCAAAATTTTTTTACAGCAAACTTGTTGCATCTCATGACACATTATTCCTTTGCATCTGCAGGTCAGATCTGTTCACATTAATGTAAGACATGAGCCACATTGACAACATAGTCTGAACAGTCTAAAAAAATTTAAATAGCTAAAACATTATTTGACCTGTAAGTCAGGTAAGGGCCACTTTTTTTCCTGCAGCTTGGACATTATAGAGCTTTATAGATCAAATAATATGAGTCAAGCTGATCTCTTCTGTTTTAAAAAGGACCTCAATTCTCTAAGGACCATGTGTTCTTCCTAGGAAAATCTAAGCTCTGATGCAGTTCTGGAGCAGGTTTACTTAAATATGTGCAAGATGTTGAGTCAAAATACTGAACTGGATTCTCTACATGGTAATTAGCAAACAAGGCTAAAAATAGCAGAGATGTAAGAACAGAATTGAGTCAGTTAAGGATCACAAGGTTGACTGTGTTCTGTATAAACCATAGTCGAGACTGAACTACCATGGCAACAGCAGGAAAAGCAACAATCCATTACTTATTTTCACTGACCATGCCTCTAGAAATTTGGACTTTATCCATAGTTCATTTCTGCAGTGTGGTAATGCATAATGTGGGCTATAATCTGTGGTGAACAGAAAGAGAAATTATAAACTTACGACTGCAGGAAATATATTTTTTTTTTGTTAAAAAAAAAAAAAAAGCGCAAGGTGTCTGTAACCTCATGTTGTTAAAATTATGTGGGTCCACTGATTATCCTGCAATCCTGTGTCAGGGTATCGGGTTGGAGTAAGTGGAAAATTTGTTTCTGGAAATCATACACCAACTTTAGGCATGAAACCATACCAGCTCTATTGTGACAGGCACCCAGTTGGACGAGAGAGAGAGAAAGAGAGAGAGAGCATGAAAAAAAAACCCAAACAAACCATTTGACTCATCTGGTTTTTAATCTCATGTCAGTAGGAGCAGGCAGTAAAATATTTAAGCTCACAGGACAAAAATGAGAAAAAAAATTTCCAATAATGTTCAGTTGAACATCACTCATCAGATACAGGTACCCTACATGTGCACTGTTCTGTAGTCTGCATCGTGTAGAACAACTGTAATTGAAGCTCACTTCATCATACTTGAAGTACACTAACAACACTGACAGAAATAAGATTACAAATTTCACGACTTAAGAGATCGCTGATTTGTAGCTGATAACTCATCTGTTTCACCTTACCTTAAACATACACAAGCAAGCCCCGGACAATAAATCACCTCTTCATTTCATGTCTGCCCAGAAATACCTCACCTCAAAAACCCAGGTCAGCTGTCAGCACAGCTGCATGATGTCGTTTGTTTAAAAGGTCGGTCAGTCCACACTGGCTGTCTTTGTGGGACAGCGTGACCCTTTGAGCATTGGGATCAATAGAACCCTGCCACCACCACACACTCTCTCATCACCATCTTCATCCTCAGCCTATTCAGAGTCACCTCTATTATTCTCCGTGTCTGAATCCTCCTTCCACTCTCTGTCACTCATACACAGTGGGGTGGCTTTGGAAAGCTCATCCCAGCATGCTCTTCTAATAGAAAAGACATTGTGATTCTGACATTAAAAAAAAAAAAAACACGTTTAGAGGTACATGTTTAGAAAAGGTATCAGAATTTTCAGTTCATGCCATCCCAGGGCACCCTCCACATATACACCTAGAGCCAGGAGGTAATCCATCTAACTATTCGTACTGTACATAAGGTAGTGCATTTAGATAAATAAATTATACCGTGATAAAACGTTCATACAAAGTGTGTATGAGCGAAACACATGTGAGGGTCACTTTGCTGCCCACCCCCCCTCCTGAGGCCTGAGCTGGTGGTGTTACTCTTTCGATGGGCATGACTCAGCTCAGCTGCTATTAGGCATTAAAACGTGCTCTGTTGCTGTGTGGCTCAAAGTGTAAGGCTCCAGTAGTTTTCATGCTTAGTGTGCTTTGAACCCCCACACTCACCATACTCCCTCTGGGCATGTTCAGGGGTTAAAACAAGGCTAAAACTTTTAACTTCGTTTCCTGTTGGGTTTTTTTTAACTGTTCTAACTTGCGCTTGCTCTTCAAAACTTCCAACCTTCACATAGACACTGCCCTTGGTAATATTAAACTCCTTAAGCAAGGACAGAATTTGGCTTAAGGCTGCATCTTGTGGATAAATAGACAAAATGTCTTTGAAAGCATTCAGATATTCATAAAAAAAAAGTACTCTGTCTCTCTCTCAATCACTCTCTCACTCGATCTCTCACTCTCTCCCTTTTTTACATGCTATCTTTGCCACATATCGTCCCCATGGCTGGCATATGAGAGTGAGTGTATCTATGTGAATAAGTTCTGCTCATTAAATTAAAAGATCCCACTTTAAAGTACTCAATTTTAAAGAAGGCAAAGAAGTCTTTGAGGCAGAAGGACAGCGAGAGAGAGAGAGAGAGCGGCTTCCCATTTGCTCTGCATTCGTTTTGCCTCATGTGCCAGGTTAAGATGGGCTGCCCGCTTGCCCATCATAGCACAAGGATACACAAATGCTCTCTTACCCACACACCCATTTTATGCCACCTGTTATCTCCATCTGTTCAAACAAATCAAAATCACTCAAAACCGCACAAATGCATGAAACAAGCAAGCAAAATTTCTAATTTTATAGTCTTTTTCTAGGTTCTTTCACAAGGGTGGTAAGATACAATACTATGAGTTAATACAATAAATTATAAAATACAAAAATACTAACCATATTACGACCATCCACAGTACAACATTTGAAGGGGGCAAATGTTTTTTGAGGAATGCCATGCATTTGCAAATGACTATTCTATTAGAGGTGGCTCAGAGCCCACTCCAGTCATTCCTGGGAACATTCAGCAAATTGAACGCTTGATTCTTGAAAAACGACAGATAACTTGTCGCCAACTTGCAAAAGAGACACATCTGTCTGTACTTTCAGATTACAGAAACTTGGCTAGGAGTTAATGTCCACATCCCCCATATAGTCACGACCTCACTCCAATTGATTTCCACATGTTTGAGTCATTAAAGGAGTTACTGGGACGTGAAGCAGGCAGTCGGACCATGGCTCCGGCGTACTAAGAAACGTTTCTAAATTGATGGTATCCAAGCACTAATAAAGCTCTACGATAAGTGTATTAGTGTAGCAGGAGATTATTTAGTTAAATAAAGGTTATGCTCAATCAAAAGTCTCAGTTTGTCTTAAATGCCCCTCATATGAAACTGTCCCTCATATGAATAGCCCATTCTAGCTGCAAGGGCTATTTAGGGTCACCTAGACATTGTGTGGATATATGCCAAGCCCTCCAAGGAAATGTATAATATGTTATAATAAATCTCACTGTTATATAGTCATCTTTCTATGGAACTTTTTCACCAAGCTGTCACCACAGAACCCCAGTGCCAATCCAGGGAGGAATAAAATCACTTATATTTGCATTCAGCATTCTATTCCAGGAACTGACCACCTTAGTGGAAATGACCTCCTCACTCATGACACAAGAAAGTCCCAACATGAACCCTGAAGAATGTGGAGAAAGCTCACTGCGGTACAGAGTTAAAACTCATGGACTTCGTAAAGACGCTTACAGGCCACAGTAGGAGAGACAGACTTACTGTACTGTGTGTCTGGTGATTATATTCAGTACAAGTAGCCATGCAGGATATACATTTTTTAAATGTTAGAACAAATATAACTTTTTTTGTCATTTGGCCTCTTTATACCACCACTTTGAATTTTAAATTAAACACTTAAGATGTGAGTGAACCACCTCCAGTATTTTTTTCTGCTTGATTAGTCATTGAGTAATGCGGGAACAGGACACCTGGCCATGCAACTGCCTGTCAACCATTTGTTCCATTACATTCTTTATGAGGCCCCAAAATGGGTGTGTGTGGTGTGTGTGGATGAAAATGCCTGTCATTCCTGAATGGTTAATGCCGCAATTTTTTGTCAAATCCCCCGGAATTAAAGATCTGTATAAGTCTTCAGTGTTTCATTTCAAATTCAATAGGATGGTATACAGAGCCCAAATGCCAAAAAACTTACATTTGTTCCAAAATTTATGGACCTGACTCTATATTGGGTATAAGTGATTGATGTGCAAGTTCACTTTTATGAAACTCTGCAAAGTCATGCAATATGATAACCGAGGCTTGAGCACGAGTTTAAGTTTTACCTGGTTTAAGGTCACTGTAGTGTTCAAGACTAAATTTAGAACCCAAACCAACAGGAGGATGGAGGGAACTTCAGTATGCATTTTAGTGGAGACAAGCCAAATCTGCATGCTCAGGGAGAACATACACTACAGATTTCCCTAACCACACATAAACAGACCTACTGGTAAGCTAGAGAGCAGGGAATGTAAATGCTCTGAGGAGATGCAGAGAGAATCCAACAACAGTGCCATCACTGAGCAACAACACAAGACCAATATTAGCTAACCCACAGACAGCATGGTGAGTAAGGATAGCAATCAATTCAACTCTCATTGTATTCACAAAATCTATTATGCAGGTGACCAATAGAGTATTGATATGGTCAATAAGGTAAAATAAAGGTAAAAAGGTTAAAAAAAAAAAAAAAAAAGATGATGATTGATGTGTATTTATTGAATATACTGTATTGAGTGCTATGTGCACACACACACACACACACACACCAAAAGAAATCTAGGAGGTTCTGAGTTAGAGGGGATTCAGCAGAAATAGATTAACCATACTGTATACTGAAGGCAAGCATGCAATGATGTGCCATAATACAAATACACCCTTTTTATGAGGATGACGATGCAATCTTTTCTGCTTTTTTTTTTTGTCTATAGTGCTAATTTCCTGTCTAGACTCAAAAAGGTTACTAACTTAGGGATAGGCAGACTGATAGTAAGACTGATAGGCAGACTGATACTAAGATCTTGAGAATGATACTATGGTCCTAAGGGATATCAAATATCAATACTGGTTTTATTTTTCTTAAGAGAGAGCAAACAAGAACGAGAGATAGGGAGAATATGTTTGAAACTATCCTACAACCCCATGCACATAGACCAGAGGCAAGATTCGATATCCCGATACTCGAGGTGCGAGACGTCAGTGCTGACAACTAGGTATACCACACTCGTTACAGAAATTTCCAGTAGGTAGTATATCTAGGCCACCACTTTTTTGGCAAGTCAAGCTTGAATTTCAATCCAAAAAAGCTAATCAAATCAAATAAACATAAAGATCTGATATAAATATGTGGTGAATGTATTATATATAATTTATAAAGTCATGATTATGATGCAAATCTGTGACTACTGAAACTGTACACCAAGTTGTCCTGCATTACTTAAGGCCATAGTAAGGTTTATTTCACTTTAATTTGTTCACATAGTCCTTAATTGTGTAATTAATATAATTTCCTCCACTGAACACTGCAATACAGCATTTTAAGTAGCAAAACACTAAGAATGTAAGCAATGTGGACATTAGATCACATTGTAAAAGGATTTTTATTGTTTACAGCACATTACTGGAAAATCACTTAAAAATCCAGCATCCGGCTGAGTTTCCTGCTGCATTTTGTTCCAGCACAGCTGATAATATTATTACTCCCATCCTCTCATTAAACATGAAAAGGTATGTGAAAAAAATATTTTCACTTTTATTTTTATTTTTTTGAAGTTGCAGTGGGGGGCGGAAGAGGGGACTTGAACTTTTGGGGGAAAATCCCATATAGCTTTAGTGTAGTTTAAATCAATACAGATCAGAATTTTATCAAAATATGTAACATGCCATTTACAGCGTCAGCTCAAAAAAATTATACACACTTCAGGAAAAGAGAAATAGTATGATGTATATCATATTGATATAATATTAATAATATTATCATATAAAACATATAGCAATACATTTAGGATTCAAACTTTTATACAAGTTTGCATAATTGTTTTGGCTGATATATAATATAAGATCTCTCTCCAGCTTTGTAGATTAATTCTGTCATAATGATGTCATGAGATATTTAATATAGCTCTAAAAATGGATTCCATTTACATATGCACGTATATGAAGTATTAAGTTTTGAGTTAATATCATACAGAATAAAATGACTTAGGTTCAAGGTCAGAACTATGGCAAACTGAGGCAATTCTGTAATTATGTCTGAGTTTTAAATATTATGTAAAATTACTGCATTACTATGTTTTCACAAGTTAATCTTAACTTAAATCTGGACATGGCCCATTGTAAATGTATTGTAGTACTTACGGTGTTCATGTTAGGTTCTAAGTAGTTATAAACTGCATCTGCAGTGCGTACTGTAGGATTAACACAATGTAGAGAGACAGATTTTTCCATCATCCCTGGAGGATTCCATATCAGATCCCTAAAGAACAGTCTCTAATTTCCCTCTCATTTATAACCTGACCCGTGCTTAAATTGCTTCTCAAGCCCTAGGGGAGCCGGTCCTTGACCTCTCAGCCTGGTTAATCTCTCCCCCAGTCTGAATTCCTCTGATCCCTTCGAACAATTAAAAGAGGGTGGGGGTGCATATTAGCCATCATCCATTGAGTGAGTTCCCAGCAGTAGGGCAGGAAGTCCGACTGATGGCATCTCGTCTGAGGAAAGGTGTGTGCAAGTGTGTGGTAGCAGTGAGTAAACATGAAAATGAAAGGATGTTTAGCTGTACATGCAGAAGTATATGTGATCTTTGAATACATTTAAGTATTTTAAGTTCTAAGACCGATGTCCTTTGTTACACTGAATTTGAAGAGAATTGGCACAATTAGTGCAAGAAAGTATAAATATGTCTTCAGAAGTGGCCACTCATCCCTGGGCCTGCAGCCAGAGCACCCAGTGTAGCACGAACCAGACTGAAAGCAGGGAACGACGAACCCAATCCAGGGCCTGTAATTAAAGCCCCACAAAAGGACCACTCAGTCAGGCTTGCTTTAACCCTCCTATTGAAAGAGGCGAAGGACTGTTGATTGTCAGCAAGCTCTGGGGGGATGAACAAGACAGGGTAGCGGGAGTGCAGGAGTGAAGAGAAAAAAAGAAAGCATGTGAGGGAGTGCAGGAGAAAAGCTTGCATTGGTGATGCACGAGCATAGAACTAGCACAGGCCTTCGATGAGATCATGCACATTGTTTCTTTAGGCTTCATCCTGACCCCCTCTATCCATATTCATTCTGTATGTGTGGGAGCATGCAGAGAAAGATAAAGAGCTTCAGAAAGGGAAAACCTCAAACTAAAGAAGTTTCCTCGCCATGTCCTTCAGGTCAGAGTTTACATGTCTTCATTCTTGTAGGAGCAGACAAAAGGAGTGCTTAGCACATTTCTCGGAGAGCTCAGAAAACCATTTGGGAAATCTTTCTTTTCAGCACATGACCCTTGTCTGCCTGAGAATAGCCCTCAACAACATAGCCCAGCCCGACCACACAACAGTAAACACAGAAGGCAGCACAAAGAGACTACTGCTTGGTTTATTTCCATGTACTGGTTTCCTGGTGGCGACACACTACATTTCCTGTCCCCCTCCCCTGCCTAAACTACAGAGCCTTATTAAGCTCGGTGTTTATCAGTTCTCAGAGTCACTCCTCGGGCCATGTAAGGAAAGAAACTGCCGGACGGGATTTTAAGGTTAAGTATTATTTTTCTATCATATAATGCATCCTGGGGTTTGGAATTTGGAGAAGATCAACTCTCAGAGGGTTAGTTTACTCCCTTTCGTACCTGCCTCAGTTCTATGGAACTTAATATAAAGTTTAAGAGACACCAATGACATCTAGTGCCAATCTAAATGACACACACTCCTCAACCAAATCAAACAATAATCCAAATCCAAGCAGTTAATCCCAAATTTGTTTACAAAGACAGAATTTCGCAGCTGTCACCACGGCTATGGATTCTGGCAGTGATCTGTTTGGCTGTTTATAACACAATACAAAGGCATTCAAAGCCCTTGAATGTACTTTATACTTTATTAATATTCTATTAGACTGTTTAGTAGCTGTGTGGGATGGGGATTAAAATGTATATTTGCTAGTACCCCTTAATGATATATCTATGACATATTTCTTATGCATCTTCCACCTAGGACGCTGAATGTCATATACATGTAAGACTTATTATCGCTTCCAGATAAATGGAATGTCTCTGTGGGACAGTGTATAAAATATTAATAAGAAAAATAAGTAAACAGCAATATTGGTAATCCAATATCGCCCTCCAGTGGACATTTGTGGTTTGTGTGTGTGAGTGTGTGTACATTAGTTTTGTGTTGCTAAGTGGTAGAAGGTGGCCTGCGTACACAACTGTGATGTATCAGTATTGTTATGGCCCTTATGTGTTCATGGAACTCCTGGAAGACTGGCAACATCTGTCAGCAGAGATGTGAGTGTGAATGTCCTCATTCTCACATTGATGTTTAATGAGAACAAACACAACCATACTGTGCAGTGAGATCCATAAAATCTCTCTTAAAGTGCCACGGACTACTACATGACTTTTCGGTATAAACACACTAAAATCTGATTTCCAAGTGCACTCAGTTCATCTGACATGTGACAAACATTTCCACAGTGCTGGTCAGGGTCATGGTGTATCCGGAGTCCATCCCAAGATTACAGGGTGGGAACACATTCTGGAGACACCACTAATGCAAAATACATATTCGATATTCATTTATATTCAAACAGTCATTGCTTTTTCAGGTCCCACTGAGGAATACACCAGTACACACACTAAAGGAGCAGAATGAGCGCTTGTCAGACATATTTGTTGTTATTTAACTGTCCAAGTCTGGGTTAAAATGTGTGTAAGAAACATTAGATAAAATGCTGACATGGCATCTGAGAGATAAACAGTGAAAAGTTGTATAATATTAAACTAAGAATGTCTGTACGCGTGTTAATGTTCTCGTGTCATCAGGTGGCGCTATTAAAAATATTTAAAAAAGAAAGAAAAAACAGCCATACATGAGACATGGAAATACCAGCTGCATGCCGCCTACAAGGATGTCAGTTTTGATCTGAGTTAGGCAGAAGACTCTAACATCTATCACACATAAGACTGACAACCTGCATACATGCGATTATTATTCACAGCTCTCCAAAAAATGCCAGTGACATTCAGGGCAAAATATTTACAAACAGGGTTATATCTACGGTTTAATTCTCCACCCATAATGCCCTTTGTGCAGGAAATGTCAAGTCCACAGACAGTGAGGTTCAGGTCAGAAAAGGGAAAGCCAGAGCACACATTTCCTGTCATTGTGCAGTGTGGGTATCACTCAGTGTTACCCTTAATGCTTCCAGCTCGGCACAATTCAAACACACGGTGTTTCCATGAGACGCAAGCGTGCATGAGACAACAATGAATGAAACACGAACACGCACATGGTAAATCAGTTGCATGGGGTGATATGTTAACCTGCTGAGAATTTGGTCTATGAAGTCACTAAGCCAGGAACCTGCAGACGTGTCTACATACCATATAGAGAACATATACGATTTCTACACATTACTAATTTGTATTTTGTAATTAAAACTACACTTGATTTAATTTTTACACAAAATTAGCAAAATAAGAGAGCAATGGATTCAGAATACTTACTAGTAGGAACAGGAACTGTTAAGACCGTAGGAACAGTTTTTGCCATTCGTTATATGGTCAAACGTATGAGGACAGCCATTCATCATACCCACCCGGCTGCCACTGTAACAGCCTCTCCTCTAAATGTAATGGAAGCCTGGGATTTATTCAGCATTCAAATTCATCCCAAAGTTGAGGTTAAGGCTCTGTGCAGGAGTCTCAAGTTCCTTCCTTGAGCTTGCTTTCTTTATAAGGGCATGCTGAAATATTTTTGAGTCCCAATTAGTTTCAGTGAAGGAAATTTCTACAGCATGAATCCTATACAATTCTGTCCTTCCAACTTCCAACACTTCCAGGAAGATGTACAACAAAGTGGAGGATCACACTAAACACACATACAATAATTAGGAACTTTATAAAACTTAGAAATGTTCTGTCTCTCCAAAGGATCCGTCCATAATTGTAATTTATTTTCTAAGGACTTATTGGAAATCTGTGCCGGTTTCTGTTTACATTTTTCTTGCCTGGAAATTTGCTTCATCCTGAGCTGCTCAGCGTTGGAGTATTTCTCTAAAAGGCAGCTTCCAGGGCCTTAACACATGGCATATTGCATAATACATATTATTCCTCATAGTGTGCATTAATCATTTGGTATACTACTTACTAATGTGCCTGCTTGTCATTCAAATGTACTTTTGGATACACAACTACCTTTTTTCATTTTCATTCCCAATTCTCTGACCATTTTAAAAAGAAACGATACGTATATTTATTACATTCTTACAATGCTGCCAATGCTTTAGGTTGAAATGTGGTAATTACACAATTGAGATTATTACATACTAGTTCCCATTTCTTCATTTGCTATAAAACAAGTCATCATTCTTTTTAACTACAGTAGGTCTACCTTATTAACTGGTCAAGTTTAAGTAGACTAGTGGTTCTCAACCCTGGTCCTGCACGTTTTGTGTTTTTTCCTGTTTTATCACACCCACTTCAATTCACCAAAGGCTGATAATGCTGATAAACACTCAGGGCAGGGTGTCCTTCAGAATCAGAATTGAAACTCTTGAAATAGGGTTGAATAACTACTGTAGATATGATGATGATGATGATGATGATGATGATGGGGACAGTGTTTTTTTTTTCCTGCTTCATCCAAGTCCTCCAAACACACCTTCACTGAAACTCACAATTGACTCTTGTCATGTTCACTGACTAGGCAGAGATGCCATTTTTACTCAGGAAGTACAGCCAGTTATGCTCACATGGACATTTGTTTAGAAAATGAACCAACCTTATTGCAATATCCCACAAAGAAAGTTCTGGTGCATTCTGAGAAATTCTGCAAGAGCATCATCCAGGGATTTTTTTCTGGTGCTATATCATTTGCTCACGTGGTGCATGTTACAAACAGCAGAGCAAAACAAAGAGAACTTCTTTTAAGAGAACTGTTATATGGTCCAGCTCCAGTTATAACAACAATCTCTCCGCAGCACTACCACCATCCACCATTCTGATTTTGGCCATCTGGAAGTTTATCAAACAGGAAGAGGTGCCTGATAATCTGGTTCACCACCTTCTTCACCCAGAACATCTGTAACACTAAATCTTTTCCTCTCTGCCGTCTCGAAAACTGAAAGTTCCATCTCTCATCCCACACACAATAAAGGCAGACCTGCCAAAATCCCCTCTAAATATGTGTGTGTGTGTGTGTGTGTGTGTGTGTGTGTGTGTGTGTGTGTGTGTGTGTGTGTGTGTGTGTGTGTGT
>JAQQZT010000038.1:17187355-17203475 GCA_030068275.1 Clarias platycephalus | reverse complement strand
TTGTGTTTATTTGATTCCTGTTCAAGACACTTCGATAAGAATGACTGTATATTGTTAATATAGGCTACAGAGTTTAAATTTTTTTTTACAGTTTCGGTTGTTTGTGTGCCTTGTGATTTTTTTTTCAATAAAAAATGTATCTTGGCTCAAAAAAGGTTGAAAAACACTGGGTTATACTATACACACAACATGCCCAGTACTGACTGATCACCTAGAGCATTTACATATATTGTACACTTATGTAATCTTTATACTACATTAAAATTAATTTTCTTACTTTTATATAAAGGTGGTGGAAAAACTAATCTAGGAGATGCCTGAAACCATTTTTTTCCAGGATAACACCACACTTACTAATTACAACAGCGACTTCATCTGAAGAAATTTTCTTCACAGCTGGAAGCTGTCCCTTGTTGACAGAGGTATCACACATGCTAAGGCAGATTCAGCCCTAGGACGTAAGTGTAATCTCAGGAATTTTCACCCCAGGGTCGTACCCTGCACCCTAGTGGTACACTCTATAGTAGAGCGTGGCCTGTGAGCATTATCACAGGGGTCAACAATAGCACCTGGATTTGCCCCACACACTTGTGGCTGTATCTCAGGAATTCTCAAAACCTCTGGGTCCTGCCTTATTACTCTCACAGTAGTAGTCTTACCCAGTAAATCTTTCTACTTCAATGTTGTCATCTTACTGGTTATTTTACTCCATCTACATCTTATGTAGATGGAGTAAAATAACTTGATCTTTACAAAATGTTAAACTTTTGATTTACCAGCATTAACTTACTAGGTTACACCTTTTCCAACTGGGAGTGGACACACCCATAGGCCCCAAACCACTAATGCAGAAATGTGTTTTTCTAGTAGTTAGGTGGTCTGCTGGTTGGTGTCCGTTCCCGGTCCTGTCCAGGCCCCAATGTTTGTCACAATATTACAAAAATTATAACAGCGCTCAGGTGTTAGGTGATTCTGGACACTCACCTGGGAGACTTTGGGAACAAGGTGGGGTACGACCTGGACAGGGTGCCAATCCATCACATGGCACATACACACACACAAACACACACTACAGGTAATTTGGGAACGCCAACTGCAAACCTGCATGTGGTTGAACTGTGGGAGGAAACCGGACTACCTGAAGGAAACTCACCAAGCACGCGTACAGACCCAATGTGGGATTCAAACCCTTGACCCTGGAGGTGCTAAACACTACACCACAAATCATTGGAGCAAATTACCATGCTAGCTTTAAGCTCACGTGCCAGACCTGTGGAATGCCAGTTAACATATCACACACACATATGGTACAAAAGAACATATACTGTACATTGATCCATTGTCCATATCGTTTATCCTGTGTAGGTTCACAGGGGCGCCTGGAGCCTATCCAAGCAGACATAGTCCGCGGACACCCTGCATTAGATACCAAGCTATCACAAGGCGCAAGCACATACTCTCGTACGTCCAATCATGCAATGCAAACAAGACATTGAAATGCAAACATGCACACCAGAGGAGCGATTCAAACCCCCAAACTAGAGGTGCAAGGCTACAATGCTAACAACAAATCCCTTGCCCTGCAAAAACAACCAAAGCCTATCATGTAATAGTTTTCCTGATGTAGTACACCAATCCAGTGTTCAAGACTAGTACGAGCACTGTAACACGTACTACATAGGTTTGAACGCTAATTCACTGTTGTAGATGTACAGTAGATGTAATTATTATACACTGAAAGAGATCATTAATTAAGCATTGCTAAAGAGACTATTTGTCATTATATCATCATTAATGCAAGACTGTAAGTGGTTAATACATCCATCCATCAATCTAGAAACCTCTGTAGTCTGACTAGGTGCGGTGGAGTTCAGTGGTGACCACTGGTGACCATTGTTTTTATACCCATCTTGATGATGGTGGTATGACCCCTGGTCAACATTCATATGCACATTCACACACTATGCGCAACTGGAAATGCCAGTTAGCCTAATCCGCCATGCATGGGGAGAACATGCAAACCGTGCCACCTACATCCCTAGAGCTAGAGTTAAAATAGGTATGTCTATACAGAGAAGTGATAAAAAAAAAACACTGTCGATGATTCTGTAGAGGGGATTTTTTTTTTTGCTGTACAGAGTGTTGCAACCTCACACCTTTTCAGAGTGGTGAGAGAGAGAGATATTATTATTATTATTATAGTTATGTACATATATGCTTTTTTTTCCTCTCCTTTAAAAAAAATTATGTTCACAAGAGTCACTTTATCTTTGACTAAATGTTTGTATTCTTTTATTTTATATACATTTATTTATTGTTACTCTTTTTACACTTTAGTTTTTTGCTGTCTTTTTACTCTCAACTCCTGTTATCTTCTTGTGCCTTATCTCTAAGCTTTGGCAATATGAATGTAAATATCTGTCACTATAAAGCACCTTTGAATCTTTGAATCTTTCAATCTTGAGAGAGAGAGAGAGAGAGAGAGAGAGATGTTAAACTGATGGACAGTATCCTCCTTCATCTAACGGGAAGATCTCAGCCTGGCTCAGAATCCTCCCAGCTCGAGTAGAAACACACACACACACACACACACACACACACACTCCTGACACACAGGCAGGCTGTAAGCTTTAACAACTTTTTAAAAAATAATAATAATAAACTTTTTCTTAGGGGTAGAATGAAACACAAGCAAGTGAGTCTATTTCCCCCCTAAAACAGAAGAACATGAACTGAATCTTTTTTTTTTTTTATTATTATTATAAATCTCTCTATATTTTAAAATCCTACCTTATTAATGAATCGAGTCCTCTCCAGAATGTTCTGGATGTTCAGGTTGTGAAACGGGTCCAAAGTGCGTTAGTAAGTAAGCGACAGAAATGTCAGAGGGAACCTGGTCGGTGCTTTCATGCCTAGACCCTGAAGCCAGTGTGTGTGTGTGTGTGTGTGTGTGCTGTTCCGCCTCTTTACTCCTCTTCACTTCTCCTTTCTGTCGTCCCTGTACACGGCAGAGGCGGGAGGTTCCGCTAAATAACCACCGCGTAATGAAACACCAACACTGAGCACTAATCAAACTCCTCCTGCAGGTCTGAAGGTCCAGACCCGGACTAAACCTCTTATCTGTCTGCGCTTAGTGTAACTCCCCGTGTGGCTTGTTAACGTGGACTTAATATTAATAAGCGCAGTATTTAACACCTTCCTATGATTTAATACTTCTTACAGAGTTACTGACTATTGCATACAATGTAATGTCGAATATTGTACAATGTTCTCTTTATACACAATATGTGTTTGAAAAAAAGATAATTTGATAATAATTAAACTGAACTGTAAATGTGTGGGGGATTAGCGGTTAGCATTGTCGCCTCACACCTCCAGCTGGTTTCCTCCAGGTACTCCAGTTTCCTCCACAAGTCTAAAGACATGCAGATTAGGCTAACTGGCGTTCCAAACTTGCCCATAATATGTGAGTGTGTGTGTCCTGTGATGGCCTGGCACACCGTCCAGGGTGTACCCCGCCTTGTGTCCTAGAGATAGCTGCTCCAGGCCGCCCGCCACCCTGTATGCAGGTTAAAGCGGTATAGTTGATGAGTGAGAATGAGTGAGTGTAAATGATCTGTTCATGATGAGCCTACAATAACGTTGCTACAAAAATGTCACTCCTGAGGATGGTGACAAGGTAACTTAGTGGTTAGCCGTGTTGCTTTCACCTCCAGCGTCCAGGTTTGATTCCCACTAGAGGTCTCTGTGTATGGAGTGCCAAGTTCTCCCTGTGCTCCGGGTACTCTGGTTTTCTCCCAAAGATATGCGGATTAAGCTAATTGGCGTTCCCAAATTGCCCGTAGTGTGTGAATGTTAACCGACCATGGTTGAAAAATGGGAATAAATACAGTGGTAATCACCACTGGCCTCCACGGTCCCTAGTTGGAATCCAGACGCTCCTAGATGGATGGATGGAGTGTAATATTACACCACATCAAAATAAGCAAAGATTTGCTGCTCCTGTATTGTGTGCTCAGCAAGGGAAAAGCGTGACCAGGAAGCAGTGTAAAACAATGCACAATGTACACACTGAACAAACACTGACTCGGTTAATAACAAAACAGGCAAGTCTCACTAGGCTTCATTAAAATGTTGAGTATACTGTAAATAAAGAAGAAAAAACACCAACATGTATCAAAATCAGATGTAATCGTCTGAACACAAGATTGTTAAAAATCGAATTAATTATTTATGATGTCCATTATGGAAGAATACCATACCGTGCGATGCGATGCTGAGTACGCACACAATGCTAAGTAAAGCATGTCTTGCATGTCTGTAAACTGCAATGCTTATTTATCTCTACACAGGAAGCATTTCGTCAATAATCTAATTTAGTACCTGAAGTGAGCGGATTAAAATATCACAGTTGAGAGTCTGTAGGTTGCTTCATAGATCATAAACAGCACATGTCTCGGATGACCATGTTCACTCAACACAGACCCATTATTAGGAATATGAGTGGGTAATTCTACGAGGATGTAAGAGAAAAAAGTGCAAAAAAAAAAATATTGTGGAATCTAGGATTGCGAGAAGAGGAGCAAAATGTTTTTATAAATTTTAACTTCATGAACGAGCGAGGTCTTAGTATAAATTTATGTGGAACGAATCATCAGAGCTTCTATGATATGGGGGAAATTCCCTTTATTATGAGTGGTTTGATATACATGCACACTTCCAGAAAAAATTATGCTCGCAATTCAAGGTTTAACTGTAACCTGTTCAGGTCCACTCTTTCTATTTGAAATTTTGATCAATATAATCACATGTGCTCTTACTAACTTTATCATCCATTTGGAAAAGTGTCACTGTTATCTCACAAATCAAAATGTTAATATCTCATTGATGCACTTTACAGTTACAGTTTTTAATTGTAGTATATTCATTCATACATACACTCATTTATAAAACTTGTGGTGCCAATCATTCGCAGGGTGCACACACACAAACACACAGACACACTGCACATACTTTGAGTACCCAAAGGAAACCCACCAAGCACAGGAGAACATGCACAGACCCAAGGAGGGAATTGAACCTTTATATAATATTACATATATAATTTGAAATAATAATTTGTGAGTAGGTTACTGTAACAGTGTAATTTACATTTAGGATTAATCTATCTATCTATCTATCTATCTAAACATAATCGGAATAGTCATATCACTGAGTAGCTATACTACCACATGATTCATTCATTCATCATCTTCTGTACCGCTTCATCCTTGTATTCAGGGTCGCGGGGACCTGGAGCCTATCCCAGGAGACTTAGGGCACAAGTACACCCAGGTACACCCTGGACAGCGTGCCAATCCATCACAGGGCACACACACACACTCACACACACACTACGGGCAATTTGAGAACACCAATTAACCTAACCTACATGTCTTTGGACTGTGGGAGGAAACCGGAGTACCCAGAGGAAACCCACCAAGCACGGGGAGAACATGCAAACGCCATGCACACAGAGACGGGAATCGAGCCTGACCGGGAATCGAACCCGTACCCTGGAGGTGCAAGGCGACAGTGCTAACCACTACACCACCGTGCCGCCACTACCACATGATATGATCTTTAAAAGTCCTGTTTAATTTAATTAATTTCAATATTGTCCTTTCACTCCTACTGTCAAAAGTTCCTTGTTTTTAGAATCTTTAAAATGTTCTGCCATTTTCTGTTTGCAAACTGATGCAATGAACACATGAAACTATCAAAGACCAAAATTTTTTATCAAGTTTAGCGTTTCAAAGATCTACATCATACAGTACATCAAATATACCAATGATATACTTTACAATGGGAAGGCTGAATTAATTGTTGAACCTGTTGATGCACTAGATGGCAGACATGGGCTATAAGTCAGCTGACATTCTTGACGGGTAGCAGTATTCCTTTACTGCATGTAGAGCGGTGGAGGCATTCTAGTCAAATATTTATCTATTTATTTATTTATTTTTAAGCTAAATTAAAGGTACTAGTGTACATCTGTATTGACAAAGACAAGCTTGCAGTGTCTGTCTTTTTTATGTTTGACAAAAGGGGAAAAAGAAAAAAGGCATTGTACAGATAATAAATCAGGAAAATATGAAAGACAATTTATTATTATTATTATTGTTGTTGTTATTATTGTTATTATTGTTATTGTTATTATTATTATTATTATTATTATTATTATTATTATTAATCATTATTGTTGTTGTTGTTGTTGTTGTTGTTGTTATTATTGTTATTATTATTATTATTATTATTATATAGTTGCACATATCTGAAATTAAGCCTAGTACGCAGGTGCACGCACACACACACATTCAACATCAGAACAAAGACTGGCTGTTTTACACAAGTAATTATGGAAATCCAAGACAGGACGTATCATGTACTGGTCCAGGCTCTAAAGTTTCAGAAGATCCCGGGTATCTCCAGTATCTCTCCCAGGGTCATATGTAATCAAATTCGCTAGAAGAAAAGATAAAAGCAAACTGATCATAGATCTGTATCCTCATTTGATTCATAAAGACACATTGTTGATTATTTGTCCCACTATGTCAAATTTCACTCAAGTCTGTGAATACGGAACCAGCTGATCTGGTTTGAGATCTTGTCAGATTTTTTTCCTTCCACATGTTTCTTAGTGACAAGTTCAGATCCTAAATAAGATTGGGCTCTTCTGACCCAAATGACGCTGAGATCAAGAAGGCTGATTTATGTCATAATGAATATCATTTTTATAACAATGCCGCTTAAATTTTAAAAAGTTAATTTCAGAAACTTTTGACAAATTAAATCTGCCAACTGTAGGTCTTATACAGCAAGTGCTCAATAATAATAATAATAATAATAATAATAATAATAATAATAATAATAAGGAGAAGAATAAATAATATTATTATTTCCTTAATAATTTCCTTAATAATCTTCTTGTTCATAATAATAATAAAAAATAATAATAATAATACTTATTATTATTTTGTTTTATTATTATTATAAACAGGAAGATTATTAAGGAAAGTAAATAAATAAATAAAATTTTATAAATGACAAAAAAATGCAAATAATAAGCGAAGATGAGATGTTCACATGATAATTATGATTTTTTTTTTTTTTTTTTATAAAAACAACCAGAGAAAATAAAGGAGCCAAGCAATACTTCTTACAGTCAGTACATTATGCCAGTAATGTCAGTGTTTTAAAACTACATACTGTAGATGTGGGCCTTACTTTATTCACTGCTGTCCATAAACAGTAACAGCACAGTGAACTCCATTGAAATTCTCATCATGCCTAATTAAACATGTACTGTCACAGACTGTGACCAGAACTCTTCGGGAATTTTAGTGTTTTGTGTCTTTTTTATGACTCAGAATCATCTGACCACTTTTGTAAGTGCAAGAGAGCAGAAGAGAGGTTCATCCCTCATGAAGACCAATTATACCTTCCTTATTAATCTTTTTTTTTCTGGTGTTTTCTTTAAGCTTTAAGCCTGAGGAATGTTTGGTAGGCAGATGACTGGCTGATGAGCCGGCGGGTCGGGTCTGGTAGCATGCTGAGGAGATGTGGGAGAGCTGTGAGAATGTGGCGCCCTAGGACGCACCGACCGCTCTGACAGCATTACTCACACACGCACACACATACACACACCCCAGCTGAGGAATCCTGTGCCGCATTCCACATCACATCCCTCACAACCTGCGCAGGTTCCTATTAAAACCCCTACGCTTTTCTTTTCTTGTTTATTTTATAGAGGCTCTTTTTACAGCACTTCCCTCCTTATTCCAAAAGTGTAGCAGAAATATTACAGCACTTGTTCTATCGTTTCTCATGAAACATTTATGTAGATTACTCAAAAGTACTATTTCCTACATCTAACTCAGATCTGGAGGAGTGTGGCTTACATAATCCTTTTCTGCTCTCATGTATAGATTGATTGGGTTAAAGGCATCCACTAAAGCTTTCAGTGAAAGTCTGCCAACATCTGCATTCAAGATGTTTGGGGCAGCCTTACTTAAGCAGCGATTTAAAGTTGCAACCATCCGATGCATCCGATGGTGCAAGCACATTTCAAATTGTTGTTGGTGTTATTGTTGTTGTGGTTGTAGTTGTTGTTTAAGAATACCTGAGACCTTTAAGGTACCTGAGGGATGTTGTTTTGGATGTGAATATAGTGTTCTCTGGTTGTTTGTGATGGCTCAGCTTACTTGTCTGTTTATTCAGGAGATGGTCTCGTAACCAGGCACACTGATCCCTGTGTGTTTCTTAAGATGGTAGCAGCTATTGCAGTATAGAAAGAAAATATAAGGAAGGATATACCATGGAGCATGTTGTTTTATTGGCATGTGATGTGATGTGAGCACTCTAATAGCACCATAAATTGTACCACAAAGATTTGACAACAATTACAATAATTTATTTTAGATTAAAGATTTGTCATGGTTTTTAACATGTGAGACATGGTTAATTCTTTGTTACATTCTAATTTCTAATAAAAGACATATTCTCAGTAGTCTCTCTCTGGTTAAAGTCAATAAGACAAAAAGAAAACCTTGCCATGATAATGGAAACTGCTAAATGAAAAAAAAATAAAAATAATAATTGGCGACTCCTTCCATAAACATTAAATAAATCTTTAATAAAAGATGAAGAATTTTTTTTTTTTATTATTAACCATAGATTATGTGGGTTTCAGTTCCCAGTGATGGAGCTGTTAGAAATGTCATGAAACTTTGATTGCTAATCATATATCAACAGATACTTAGATTGTACTTTATACATTTTCTGTAAAAAAAAATAATAATAATAATAATAATAAATCAATTATACAGTACGTCTAAACACTTATAACTAAGTCAGAAAGAATATCGTTAAAAGGGTTTATAAGAAGCGGGATACAAAATAACACCTTTAAATCTGAATGAAAATCATGACTCAAGGAGAAAGCTGACTGTCCTGTTTTAAACCACTCCATGAAACTGTAATACAACAAAGCTGGTACATATTTATGTCATGATGAATCACCAGCTCATTAAGACTTAGCTAAGAGGAGACAGAAATTCTCACTCTCACTCATTGTCTTTACCGCTTTATCCTGTACAGGGTTTCGGAGGGACCTGGAGTCTATTCCAGGAGACTCGGGGCACGAGGCAGGGTATACCCTGGACGGGGTGACAATCCATCGCAGGACACACACACATACACACACTAACATGCTCATTCATACACTACAGGCAATTTGGGAACACCATTAAGTCTAATCTGCATGTCTTTGGACTGTGGGAGGAAACTGGAGTATCTGGAGGAAACCCACCAAAGCTCCATGCAAGCTCCATGCACACAGACTCGAGGTGGGAATGGAGCCTGGAAACTGGAGGTACAAGGCGACAGTACTAACCATTAAGCCACCGTACCGCCACAGAAATTCCAAATGTAGATAAAGAGAACCTGTTCACAAATTTATCTGCTTTGTATCTCGCGTGCACTTGGACTTGGCATCATGCAAATACCAGCGGTGTAACCAGGAAAAGCATTTATAACCAGGGAGAAACAGTTACATGAAGCATTAAAACATTTTTTTAAATTACACATCATGATCAACTCACAGGACAATTTACAAATACAGTTACATTTAAAGGGCAAAATATTTTCATTATCATGCTTTATTCTATAATTTTTTAAAAAGGTCTTTAAAAAAATTTGAAAGTCAACCATCATTTACAGAGTGGTTTACTCTTGTGGATAATTTCATTGAAAATGTTTGATGAAGTTCCCACAGACTTTTCTGTAGTTTCTATACAAGTTAGGTTTCATAATCACTTTCTTCTCAGTGAACATGTGCTTGGGTTGGGAGGGGCAGGAGTAGGAGTGCTGCATATCTTATCTGCTTCACTGCCAAACAGGCCTTTTTCAAATAGCAGACATTCTTAAACATCCCTCACCTCTGCAGCTGGAAAATGTATATGTGTCTCTCTTACAGACCAACTCTGATTTAGCATGACAAAGCCTTTTATCTGTCAGTTATGACCAACTGCATAGAAATATTTAAACTCTAAAAGCTCACCAGTGCGGAGATAACACCCTACGGAATGTGGGCACACGTGTGTATACTGTAAGTCTCTGCCCACAAATATCTTTAAAAATTATTTCTTACAAGAATTAAAAATGGCAAGGTCTTGTTAAAATCAAGGCATTTCTGTAAAGCCTCATTTGCAGACACCCAAGTTTAATCGAGTGGTGAAACATCTTTTCTGCCTTACATTCAGAAAATAGTAATTCCTTGCGTAAAAAGTTAATATTAAATTGCATGCAGTCTAAATACAGCTGTTGTCCGTATGAGAGTCATGTCCTGCAGTAAAGCCAGACTCTCTGCTCACAGTAACGCCAACAGCTTCTATACTGTTGATATGACTCATTGAGACCAATCCTCAAGCAATAATCTTTTATTAACACATCTCAGTAGGGTTTGCTGAAAAATATCCAGCATGACAGAATAAATATCTTATGAATAAGAGCGATGATGACTAACTGACATAAAGTTATTAGCATAGACGCTTGAAAAAGCAACAAACAGCTTTCTGACAAATAAATATGTGTTGCGTGCTAATGACAAAGACATGAAACGTAAAAAAATCGCGGTGAGAAATGAGTCAGAGCAGCCAATTATGAGGTAATGACAAGGACGAAGGATGTACAGGTGACTACTCATGAATCATCAGATGAAATTGATGAATATCTTACCAGCAATCCTCTTAACTATTTTATGTGCTGCCACCAGAATGCAATAACACAGGTTAACATAGTTGGGTAAATACCACAATTGACGGTTACTTCTATTGAAGAGAATTGTGTGTTAATTTGAGGGTTTATTTTGAGAAGCGTGAATTATTCTTCTTTATAACATGCCTGGGGTATATTTCTCGTCTCTAAGGATATGGTCTGGACCCACTGTCGTGCTGATTAGGATAAAGTGGTTCCTGAAGATAAAGAAACAAATGAATAAACAAACAAAGGAACAAATGAACGCACAAATAAATGAATGGAGAAATAATGACGCTAAAATTCCAGGACCTCCTTGACTGCCTAGACAAGGTGCTATTATAAGCTATGAATAACTAAGAGGTGTTAGTAAAGTTATGTACAGGAACTATTCTTTGCTATAACTTTACTTGTTTTCCTCACCAGACTAGAATGGACAGGACTGAAATCAAGACAATAGACTCTCTGTCCACGCACATTCAAATCAATTAACAAATCAGCCAATCATTTAGCAGCAGCACAGTGCTAAAAATGTTCACATCAAACATCACAATGTAAAAAAGTCTAAGGTAACTTAACTAGTCAATTTTTTACAACTGCCACAAATCACATCAGGATCCATTTATTTTATCAACAAACAAAAAAAGGAATCTAAGGCTCAGGGCACAGTCTCATCCACAATGGAAGGTGGACAAGATTAGGTCAAAATAAATCACCTGTTCATCTTAGACTCTCATTCTTCACATAAAAAGCTGATGTTGTTTTATGTGATTTCAGCCCATCCTCCTCACGGTTTATTATTATTTTTTGCATGCTGAGATACTTTTTTCTTTAACAATTCAATTTTATCTATATAGCACTTTTAACAACGGTCATTGTAGCGAAGCAGCTTTACAGAACCAAAACCCTTTTTGAGAAATGAGTATGAAATGTGTGGAAAGATACTGTATTTATAAATCAAAATGATCACTTTGTTCCTGACGAACAAGCCAAGGGTGATGGTGGCAAGGAAAAACTTCCTGAAATGGCGATAGGAAGAAACCTTGAGAGGAACCAGACACATCAGGGAACCCATCCTCATTTGGGTGATAATGGACACAGTTGTGAAGAGTGCTTATTCAAGTTACAGTAGACTTCCTGTCAGGTTTAATCATTCTGGTCATTCTTCTTAGTCCCTTTCTCGGGAGAGCAGCAGTTTCTGGAATACTCAAACCAGCCCATCTGGCACCAACAGCCATACCCCTATTAAAATGACAGACATGACACTTTCCTTCATTCCAGTGTTTGGTGTGAGCATTAAATGAAGCTATTGACCTGTGCCTGCATGATGTGATTTTATGCGTTGTGCATTGTCCTGCTGCTTGTTATATGATTGGCAGATTGGATAAGTGCATGAATGCTGCTTTGCACCTACAGGGTCTGGGTTTGATTTCTGCAAGAAGTTTGCAAGTTCTCCGTCCTTGGTGGGTTTCCTCCGAGTACTCCGGTTTCCTCCCACAGTTCACACACATGCAGGTTAGGCTAATTGGTGTTCCCAAATTGCCCGGTGTGTGTGAATGTGTTGTGAATGACCAGAGCTCCTACCATGGTCGTACAAATGGAAATGAATACGATGGTCACCACTGGCCTCCACGGTCCCTAGTTGGAATACAGAGGTACAGAGGATGGATAAATGGATGGGTGTGAAGGTGCACAGGTATTCCTAATAAAGTGGACGCTGAGTGTACATGGACACCTGCAGATCCACGTGCCTTGATAAAAAACCATGTTAACAATGCATTGGGGATAAAACATCAGCAACATTCAGTCGTGCTGTAAATATGTTTCTTTTTATAAAACCTCTGAAAATGGAGATAGAATTAGTAGCAGCCCTGGCATCAGCGATAAGACTCCTCCCTTTCCGCAGCGTGCTGCTTTTTTTTTTAATCGCGAGTTCGTCACTCAATAGTTGGCTGCCGATTGTTCTTTATAAATAGCTAGTGACATGTTTAAGGTGAGTCAAAAAAACAAGACTTTTCCCCGCCTACTGATCTCCATGGGAACGGCAACCCGGCGAGGCAGTTTCTCGCGCACGCCCGCGTAGAACGGCGTGGCCGCTTGACGTCATTGTTATTGAAGGCACGTAGCCCCGCCCTTTCGCCGACGCTGTACCGCGCGAGCCCGTGTTCCTCGGGCAGTGCTGCGGAGTGAGTGACGGATCTGCGCCGCGCGCTGGGAGCTGATGCGCCGCACAGCGCGCTGAGTCAGGCAGGGGCTCGCCGAGGCAAAAGCCGCGGGAATAAACATGTCGCGGAATCAGAGGACGCCGCAGAAAAACACGGACAGTGTGGTGGAGGTGAAGAGCAAAGTAAGTCTGATCTGTGACGCGTTAATCGCCGTACAAGCAGGATTTACACACTGAACCGCTGGATGATGCAGCTGCTGAGGATGATGAGGATGAGGATGATGGTGCGGTTTTTGTAGACGATCCAGTTGGGCTTTAGGAGCCGTGTAGTATTCAGTCCAGGATAAGAAACGCTGATGGTGCTGATTACGTTAGCGTGTGTGTGTGCGCGCGCGCGCGCGCGTGTGTGTGTGTGTGTTTGTGTATGTCGACAAGTGAGATACACGAGACGAGCCAGTCTGTTTTCCCCGACAGAGACCGTGTTGTGTAAACCCACCGGACTGAGCTGACTGTGTCCAAGGCCAGACTGTGGTTACTGTATCCACACACACACACACACACACACACACACACACACACACACACACACCAGAGCCGTGTGTCTGACAGAATGTAGGAAATAATGCGCGTGTAAACGCCCAATCTGGAAACACCGGTTTGGCTGAGATGCAGCAGTTGTGGTGCAGTGTGTGTGTGTGTGAGTGTGTGTGTGAGGGATCTCCTGTAGACGCATGATGAGGAGATGAACCTTAAGTATCAGACAGCATCCAGTCAGTGCACATAGTTATCCACCTGTCATGTGCATGCTTCTGCTTAGATGATGATGATGATGATGATGATGTGCTGTAATAAGGGGGTAGTGGTGGCTCAAGTGGTTAAGACTGGGTTTCTGATCAGAATGTCAGGGGTTTGAATCCCAGCACCCCAGAGTTGTCAGTGTTGAGCCCTAAACCCTGATCCTGTCCTCTGACCCCAGCTTCCTTACTGGGATATGAGGGAAAAATGATTTCACTGTGCTTTATGGTACATGTGACAAATAATTGAATCTTAATTAGGATTATGATTATTATTATTATTGCTCAATATCTATTAGTTTTCATATGTAGTTGTTTATCTTTATGGTTAGCTCAAAATCATTTAATCAGTAGTAAACAACTCTAACAAAACAATTTCTAAACAAAAATTGATTAGCAAGCTTTTTTTCCCCTTCTGCTTGTCGACCTAATTGAAATGTGATATTGATAAAACAAGTAAACAGGAAAACAAGGTGTGTGCATTAATATTTTATTTTGGAAAATGACAATTCACTGTTGGAACTTTACAAACACACACTCTCACACACACACACATGTTGCTTGTTTTTTGTTCTGTTGTAATATCGCTCTCAGTATTAAAGAATTGTTAGACGCTTGTGCTACAGTATGGCAAATGTGTAAAAGCTAAGAATAGCGATAGGAAAATGGATTTCTTTTGTGAGCGCCTTTTAAAATAGAGGCTGGGGTTTTGCCCGAGACCACTTCAATTAGGCTAGGAGTGGAAGTCGGATGTAGAGACACAGCTGGAGGGAGTAAACAGGCTGAAAGCAGAGATCGGGCCTGGGGTTGTGGTGTTGCCGCAGCTAATGGTTGTGCTTTTCATAGGCCGGTAGCAGTGGATATACTTCTGGTCTGAAAGCCGGGGTAGAGTAGGTCAGTGGTTAAGTGTGCTTGGATTGTACGGTACACAGCCTCACTTGATGAACAAGTGCTGAGAAGTAGGAATAGTATTGCTAACCGTTCTCTCACCTTCATCACACTCTCCCACCCCGCTTCGCTCACTCATGAGGGAGGAATTTTTAGCGAAATCAAAGTTTTGATGAGTTCATGTGCGGATCTTTAGTGAGTCAAACTCCATGTTAAATGTTAAACCAGTTTGTATCAGTTCGAGTGCCGTATCCTGCCAACAAACTCTCCCTCCTTCCTCTCATGAGTCATGACAGGGTCTTTATTTAGGATATCATCATCTCAACTTTTTTTTTTTTTTTTAACTAGTTTCTCTTTAACGTGTATAGGTGCCATAGCACAGTGTTGCTTCTAAGGGACTTTTCAATGGAGTGAAGCTTGAGACTGATCCTGGCATGGAGTTTGTCATATGGTTCCTAGGTGATTTGTGTTTTAGTAACAGTGACACCGAAAGTTTGTGACTCTGAAGAAATAGTGTTAGTGCATTGGATAAGATAAGAGAAAGTAGCTGTCTGCTGCTTTGCATACTCTCACAGAAACGCAACAGGTTTTTTCCAGGTCTACGGCCTCTGGATGATTTTGACTGCTATGAACTCTATAGTACTTCACCGGGGTAATGTGTGTGCATGGGACTGCTTTGTGTTGAGGAAATAACGTTTCTCAGTAAAGGAGTCGTATTTTATCTAAAAACCTTTAGGTGTGCGTACTTATGGACCATCAAGTTATGCCTGCTCTTAAGAAAATATAAATAGAAATGATGTGGGAGGAAAGAAATGTAACATAATTCATCATCTTGATGTCTGTTGCTCTTTAGACTTTTCTTTTATGTGCCGCATGTTTCTATTGTATCTGTCTATTAGGTTTTTTTTTTTGTTTGTTTGTTTTTTACAAATTTCTACATAAAACCCCAAACCAAATAAAAAAAGGTTTCATACCAGACAACAAGGGAAAAGTTTTTTTTTTTTTTTTAAACTAAACATCAGCTTCAGATTTAACAAACAATCCTAAGTGGCATATATATTGGCACATAGTAAGAATTCTGCTATATTTGTTCAACAAAATGAACAATTTCTATTTATAAGACATTGTTAGATTTTTTTTTTTTCATAGTAGTGTTTTATCCTTTTTCCTCATGGCATTCCTGTATGTTTTAATGTTTTAATAAAACGGTATTTAGGGAAAAAAAAGTTAAACTTATATACAGTATATATACAGTATATATAAGGTACAATAAACATACTTTACATATTAATTTAGATATGTTATGTTATGTGTTGGGTTTTAACTTTACGGGACTGGAATAAATCAGTGAAAGTCAAACTCAGTGAATCCTGACAGTGTGAATTAAAAGGGAACAGCTTGGTTTCTGTGGGGGGGGGGGGGGGGGGGGGGGGGGGGGGGGGGGGGGGGGGGGGGGGGGGGGGGGGGGGGGGGGGGGGGG
>JAQQZT010000038.1:17165958-17180174 GCA_030068275.1 Clarias platycephalus | reverse complement strand
TGTGTTACTGATGGTAGCCTTTGTTACTTTGGTCCCAGCTCTCTGCAGGTCATTCACTAGGTCCCCTCGTGTGGTTCCGGGATTTTTGTTCACTGTTCTTGTGATCTTTTTGACCCTACGGGGTGAGATCTTGCGTGGAGCCTCAGATTGAGGGAGATTATTAGTGGTTTTTATTTGTCTTCCATTTTCTAATAATTGCTCCCACAGTTGATTTCAAGCTGCTTACCTACTGCAGATTCAGTCTTCCCAGCCTGGTGCAGGTTTACGATTTTGTTTCTGGTGTCCTTTGACATCTCTTTGGTCTTGGCCATAGTGGAGTTTGGAGTTTGACTGTTTGAGGTTGTGGACAGGTGTCTTTCATACTGATAACAGACGCCATTAATACAGGTAACGAGTGGAGGAGAGAGGAGCCTCTTAAAGAAGAAGTTACAGGTCTGAAACTGAGAGCCAGAAATCTTGCTTGTTTGTAGGTGACCAAATACTTATTTTACCGAGGAATTTACCAATTCATTCATTAAAAATCCTACAATGTAATTTTCTGGCTTTTTTTTTCTTTTTCTTATTTTGTCTCTCATATGTAGTTGAGGTATACTCATGATGAAAATTACAGGCCTCTCTCATCTTTTTAAGTGAGAAAACGTGCACAATTGGTGGCTGACTAAATACTTTTCTGCCCCACTGTATATATCGTATATTCTATACAGATATTTTGTGTTTGTATGTGTGAACATGGTGACACACTGTTTCCTAGAGCTGCCTTTATACACATTCCTGCTTACACTCCACAAAGAGTATCACATGGAAATGGCCAAAGTGACTCATATAAACAAATCTGTTTATATATATATATATGTATATATATATATATATAGAGAGAGAGAGAGAGAGAGAGAGAGAGAGAGAGAATACTGTATATAGCATGTATATATACAGTATTTTTGTGTGTGTCTGTAGCAGCGTAATCGTGCATGTATTGGAAGTGAAGTTCTATATACATTTTTAAACTTTGCTTTGATTTCTGGTTCAGGTATTTAGTTTACAGTTTTTCAGCGTTGCTTACATGGTGATATATGCAAATGTTGTATGGTCTAATGAGCAAGACATGAAGAAATCAATTCCATTACACCACTGAGACATCCACATGTTTCACAATATTACACTTCACAGATCCTGGAATGATACATAAAGACATACTGGAATTATACGGGAAATAGTGATGTTTGTGACTTAGATGAATTATTAATTCTAACTCTCAAAGCTGCCTGTTTGTACCGAATCATTATCAGGAAGCAGTGTAGTAAGTATAATGTTCCTACACTCTATTAAGTTAAGGGCTCGAGTTACACAAATTGTGGCCACAACATAATCATTTGCACATTATATTCATATTAGTGACTTTTGAGTTTGATTCGCTTCTCTTTTTTTTTTTTTTTTATATCTTGTTAAAACTTGTCTTATTTTTTTTTTTTTTTTTAAATAATTATAGTTCTCATTTTAAGCCTTGGAATCACTGCTGTGCTTCTAATATGTTATTATCCGAATCCAGGCAGGTAGTGGGGGATAAAATTCGAACTATTTCAACAGCTCATTTGTTCGCTTCCTTCCTGCTGCTGTTGTCTTTACTAAACAAATGTTGTGTGGAAAAGAAAAAAAAAAGGAAAATGCAGCTTATTTTTGTTTATTATATATTTCTGTTTTGTTCATGGATGCCTTCCTTTTATTACTATTATTATACGATAAACACAATGTTATTTTCAACTATGAGGTTTTATATATATATATTGGCTTGTATGCACTGTATGCTTTTACTTTGTGTTAAATGATTATAGATCTACAGGTTCCTGCAGTATAAGAAGGGAGATACTTGGGCCTGATGAACCTGTACAGGCACCGACAAAAAAAATCTGTTGTAGAACTCATTAGTCTTTTACGATTATTGTTCCTCACACTGTCCAAGGTGATCTCATACAACGCAACAGGTAACAAGTAATAACCTTAAATTCTATAGGAGACTGTGCTTTTCGTGCCAGGTTACACAGTAAGGATGCGCTAATGTTAGACCTGTAATAAAAGGATCATTTCTTCTTACATCATCAACCAGTGCGATTTGCGGAAAATGGGGTCGAATAAACAGAAAGTTAAAAAAAAAAATGTTTCCTTGGTATAATTTAGTAAAAATATAATGCACAGATGGAACACATTTGAAAAAATGTGCAAAAGAAGAAAACATGGAATGCCAAAGTGAGCTTGTGGTTCTAAATGTATTTGATCTGTTCATGAGTGGTACAGTAGGTTTGCAGCTCAGTGTATTATTATTTTAAGGGATCACTCAATATTTCATGTTTCGTCTTTCTCATTATCCTTTTCTCTCCTATTTGGTGGATTTTAGATGAGCATTGTAGCAGAGGCTGTGAGCTTTCAAATTAATTTCTAAAAGACCGCCCCTCCCCAAAAAAGATTTATTGTTGACTGTCTGGTCGCACTAGTTACAGTTTACAATCTTTTGCGATTTTTGTCTGTGACTGTTAATATTCCTGACCTAGTTTAACCTCAACATTGCAGGGTTGATGGGATGACAGAGGAGATATTGTCACACCGCTAAAAATGAGTCAGAAAGAAAGATACAGAAATAAAGTACAGAAAAAGAAAAACATCTAGAACTTAAAGGTGTGGAATGAGAGAGAAAGCATGGCACAGCACTGCATCTGTTGTGCAGGTGTACGTTCTTGGCTAGTTCAGTCTCTCTCTCTCTCTCTCTCTCTCTCTCGCGTTCTCTCTTTCTCTCTCCCCTGCTCTCTCTCTCTCTCTCTCTCTCACACACACACACACACACACACACACACACACACACACACACACACACACACACACACACACATTCATGCCGTGTCAGATGATTAGACAGAGCACCTGGTATGTTAGAGCTCACACCGCATGTTTCAAGGCTCGGCTTCTCCACAGCCTACATTTTTCTCTCAGTTAACCTGATATCTTAGTGCTGGGACGCCTTGCTCTTCCACATATTGCCAATATCTCCGTGTCCTCGAATGTCTCTCTTACCAGCTGTAAGAAGCTCCACGTCTGCATATTTTAGCCCACTGCATTGCCAAAGCTATATACGCTAGCCAGTCACAGAGCAGCGAGGGTATGTAAGGCCTGCCTGTTGTACAGGTGCTTGTATCTGAGAACAGATTGCCATGACAACCATGCAAATACAAACCGCTGATTAGGTAAAAGCATGAGAAGTGTAGCGGGGGGGTGGTAAAGGGGGGGGATGATATGAAAGGCTGAAACATATGAGAGGAGACTTAGAGCTTGGTTGCGTGCCATTTCCATTTTAAATCCTCTCCTGGATTAACTGGTTCAGGCTAATTTTAGATTGGATTTTAGACCGCGAAGCTGGCACACACATCACCCGCTCAGTGTTTTTCATCAGATTCCAGGCTTTTTCTGAATGATGTCTGGGAAATCTTCAGGGAAATTAGGACGCTGACGTGATTCTGCTCAGCTCTCTGCAGTAGAGTCTCCAGTTTCTGTCCATTTCTCCACGCCTTCCTCTTGATACCTACCTCTGGAGACCGGTGCGGGCAGTGAATGTGTGAGGACAGTGCCGTGGACGAAGACTGGGAGCAGGCGCAAGGTTTCGCAACCTGAGGGTGTGGACTTGAATCTATGCTAAAAATCAGAAGAATGCTTGCTCTGCTTGGCAGCTGTCCATTTGTGGATTAGAAGGAAAAATCCATACTTTATACATGTACCTGCTGGGGATTGTTTCTGGATCAGTCACGCTGTCTTTACACACTCACGAGTGTTTATTCTTGGTCATAGAAGTATTCAGTTCAAGAGCAGCGCTTAAGTACAGTGCAGGATATAAATCAATGCCAACGTCACCTGGAGAACGACGCATGGTTGGAGCAGGACAGAAAGAATGAGAAGTGGGAAAGGAGAACCTCAGTCATGCCCGTTTCCCCTCAGTGGAGGAAGAAAACCTGTAACAGAGGAAGTTTTTTTTTTTATTTGTGCATGTGCAGTCGATTGTCCGAGCTCATGTGTGATCTTTGACAGAATAAAAACATTGACAATGAGTTTATGTTTTATGAAAAAGGAAGTAGGTTTAGGCTTCATCTAGATCATTACTGAGTTAAAAGCAGAAACATACAAGGTTAAGGTGATTATCAGGATGGAGGGGGTGGTGTTACACGTTCCTCAGAACGGGCCCTCATTAGCCGTGATAATCCCAAACAAAGCACCACTTGTCTGTTCCACACACACACACACACACACACACACACACACACACACACACACACACACACACACACATTTTTTCTATGGTCATCTTTAATTAACTTATGCAAAGCCACATGTGTTTTTGTGCTGCTGCTATTTGAACATTTCTCTTTCATATGAGACCAGTAAGCCAAGGAGGTTTGGAGAGGGGGGGCGGCGGGGGTGTGTGTGTGTGCCTTAGTCACCATATGGCCAAGCATCAGTCTCCAGATGGCTGTAACATAGAGTGAGGTCATGCACAGGACCAGACACACATGAAGACGGGTGGATGTGTGTATGTGTGAGCCCGGCGTACTGTAAACCGCCACACCCCAACGAGTGCAGTAAGTTACAATAGAGCAACAGAAAAACAAGTATGAAGGTCATTAATGTAATTGCTGTATGACTTAAGAGAAAGCTGGTAATATATAGCAGCAATAAATATTTGTAATAATTGTAGGTGAATATGAAAATAATGTTCACATCAGTCAACCAGTACACCAGTCGAGTGTACGCGACACTTACTCTCTCATTCACGCACTACGGGCAATTTGGGAACACCAACTCACAGACCAGAGATGGGAATCGAACCCAGAACCTGGCGGTGCAGTGCTAAAACATAAGATGTGTCTTAAGCCAGATTTTTCTGTCCGTAATATAACTGGCTTCTTAAGGAACCATAAAACAGTCACGACCATGATTTTTCAAATTACTTCCTTTTAATATTAGTGTCCTACTATTATAATATTATACAAGCCAAAAGTCTGGAGCTCCCTCATTTCTTCATATTTTTTAATGTTACTGGACTTTTTATTCCCTATTTTAGGGAATTTAATGTTTTTTGTGTTTTAAGCCACACAATGACCTATGCATCATTCAAGCATTAAAAAAAAACATCTAACTTAAGGCATGAACCAGTGAGAAACAGGTGCAGATGATGACAGATGATCAGGCCAGTGATTGATGCTGAATGCTGAGTGGTCGAAAGACAAGAGGGGAAATGAGATTGCTGCTGTGGTTGTTACATAAACAACCAATTTTTAAAAATGATATTCCAAAATGTAATTCGAAATAAAACAATGAGTTTACACAATACTGTGCATCCTTATTCTCTTCCAGCAAAGCTCATTATGTTTAAGGAGCCAGAAAAACAAACATGGCTGTAAGCAATTGTACAATTTTGCTATCACAGTATAATTTACTTACAGGGTAATTTTGATCCAATTTTTGGACAGTACCTTCACAAAGTGAAGCCTAAGCCTAATTAATTTGGTCATCTGTGATGTCATCAAAACAGAGTAGAGCACTTAAATTGATATTTGCTAACATGGCATTGGATAATGTAATAAAACCTTTTGAATATTCTAATGCAGATGTGGGAAATTAAACCCAAATGACTGCATTAATCAGCAATTATTTTTTTTTCCCGGATGGTAAGAGAGATCAGTGGAGTGAAGAGAAGACATGGAGGCTCATGCCGTGAGTGTGTTTTTTGCTCTAATGTGGATGATGATAATGGTTGAGACTTCATGTGTAGGGATTTCCCATGCCACCACGTATTTTTTTTGTCAGATGTGTTTCCTTTTACACTAAAATCCGTCGTGCAGTGAGTTTGACAACATTCATGGATGCTGTAATGAGTGGGCTCCTGGATCATAAATGTAATGTGATCCACGGCAAAGACTTCGTGCTATCAGAAGCTTCTTACCAGCGGCATCAGATGTCTCTATTATAGCCAGCAGTAACAGCAGGTTGGTGGAAGCAATCCAGCTGATCTCCACTACCGCTCTGTAATTATTAATGTGCTAGATGTTGGTCTCCAGGATCACATCAGATGTACAAGGATGGACTCATCTAAACTCAAGCTCTCTCAAGCCAAGAGCAGGATATAGCAGTATCGGTGTAATGTAGAAGATAACATTAACCAGCAGAGGTGTATGAAGGGTAGGCCATATTTCATTAGTCAATTAACCGATGAACAGCACATGAATCACCATTTCATTTGATTATTCCTGGAGTAATGTAACACATTACAGAGACTAGACTAGACTTCAAGCTAGAGACACAGACCAGAGGAAGTTTGGCTTTAAATAGTTCCTACCGGAAATGAGGAAGGGCGTTTCTACATGACAGTCCAAATTCATTTGACCTTTGATGATGTCTAATATAATCATACTGTACATACACAGTGTCCTGTTTTGTTTAAACTGTAGTGGCGACTCTGGGTCATAAATGGATGATGTTCCAGTCCTCTTCCAGCTCAAAGTTCAAAGCAAAACAGCAATAGTGAAGCACTACTAATTATTGAGTGAATGTTAATTTTAAACCGAATTAAATTTAGTTTTATTTCTGTAGTTCTTTAAACACTGGACTTTGTCACAAAGCAGCTTTAGAGGTATAATAATTTACAGGTATAAATGTAGAAATACCGAGGAATACCAAGGAACAACCACACTGAGATGACATACTGTAAGGAGGAAACCTTGAGACAAACCAGACTTTTCTTGGTGATAACTGGATAACATAACAATGAATACAGTACATTTCCTCTATAACTGTGTGCTATATGGTCAAAAGTGTCGTTGTTTACCAGAAAATGTGTTTTGGTTGATGTTACCAAATATTTGGTGATAAAGTACCACACTGTATCATGCCGTCCAAACCCATCCTTATGTATTCTAATCGGACCCACCCTCACTAGACACGTGCATCTTTAGCGCTCCATTTATGGTGCTGGTACCTGAGATCTTCTCCTTCCGAGCTTGTTTTCTGTGTAAAATGGAGCGAATTGAAGTTCACTGCAAAAAAAAAAAATGACAGCGATTCTTGAATCTAGGGAACCTTATCGACTCACTCACTCACTATTCTGTATTCAGGGTCACGGGGGGCCTGGAGCCTATCCCAGGAGACTTAGGGCACGAGGCGGGATACACCCTGGACAGGGTGCCAATCCTGGGCACACACACATTCACACACTTACTCACTCATTCACACACTACATGCAATTTGGGAACGCCAATAAGCCTAATCTGCATGTCTTTGGGAAGAAACCGGAGGACCGGAGGACACCAAGCACGGGGAGAACATGCGAACGCCGTGCACACAGACCAGAGATGGGAATCGAACCCAGAACCTGGAGGTGCAAGGCGACAGTGCTAAAATATAAAACGATTAAGCTTATTATTATTTCTAGTTTAATGTTACTAAAATTGAAAGTGAAAATGGCTTTTTCTATTAGCAGGCAATTTTGTTTCTTTTAAGAAATAGATGCCTACAACTAGTAAAATGACCTGCCAATAGAACAAGAGATTCTTGCTTTGCCCTTTTAGTAACATTTAAAATGATAGATTTGCCTAGAAATAAGCTTGCCTAGAAATTGTGGAGTTTAAAACTCAATACCTCCCAGTTTTCACCTTGGTACTGTATGTATGTTAGCTTTTATTTGACAATATAGAAATCTCTGCTCCACGATCACTAAATACACCAGAAACATTTCATTAGAAACATTTCTATTCCAGGGTTTAGGTGTCCTATAAGTAGCTGAATTTTATGACTGGGCGAATTTCATTATTATTATTATTATTATTATTATTAGTCGAATGTTAGCATGTTATCTCTAAAACCAATGCAGTAAAAAACATCGGCCTTTCGGTCAGCATGATATACTGTATTTGTCTGCAATGACTTTCCATTGTCACATATAGCTCATTCGCTGGCCGTAACCCCTATCAGCTGTTAACATTTACCAACAAGTTCCCTTACACTAGCATAACATACTGCTCAGGGTGGAACTATACTGTACGGCACTACTGTATATAATGTATCCAAGTCTAATTCCTTTCTTTTACAGCCAAAGCATTCAAGACCAGAATATGCCTTAATCTACAGGTGCCTTTATATCACCAAGCATATTTCACTAGCACAAGCTTTCAGATTGATTTTATTCCCAAAATACCAGAGTGTCTCAGTGAGAGTAAAGAGGAAGTCAGGAAAGGCTTCGTATAAGTTTGTAATCCACAAAGCTCTGCACTGTCTGTGCCCTTGGGTTTCGTTTCTTATATTGTTCCTTTTTTCTCCATATTTTGGGGATCATGGATGAGGTCTTGGATGATCTTTGATCGTGATCATTTTATAGTTCATCCACTGACCCGGTTTTGTTTTCTCATTGCTTTTACAATGCAGGCTACGCATATGTTCTAAGCGAGCTTGGTTCAAGGTACTCTCTCTCTTATAGGGAAATGTAACTATAAAGTAAATGCTATAGACAACCTCTGATCAGATTGCAGTCATGAAATCAAAGGTTCTGTAAAGGATATCAATTAAATCATTTCACCGGTCAAATAGGTTTGCGATTTCCACCAAAATAGCTCAAGTAAAAATAATCGCAGGTCACACAGCTGCTTTTCACAGAGCCCCAGGTGTCCTTGGATCTCGCTATGAGCAGCAATGCTTTTTGTACCAGCATCTGGTCTCGCAGTGGTACATCACATTACTATCTCAATTAGCATAATGTTCACAACAGACAGTGTGATCACACACACACACACACACACACACACATACAAACACACGCATTTACACACATCTCCATCAGAAATGTGCAAAAAAAGCTTTTAGTCTGCATTCGTTTCTCTGAGCTCATGCCGAGTGGGGTGACGCATGGAATCCCTTACAGTCCCCGAGGCAGCTCATCCCCCCACTCCGCAAAAATTACCCCCCACCCCCACCCCCAGTCTGGCCGGCGAGACTCCCTCATGCCCTCCCTCCAGGCCTGTGCAGCTTTAATAACACACACTGCTCTCCTCTCTGCGTGGGTCCGTGCTCTCCGTCTAATGCGGGGAGACGGGCAGCCCATGGCTCTGGCTATGTGTGGAGCGTACAATGTAAATGCAGCTTAGCAATACGCACCGATACACACGCCAAATCTAGCAGACATGTACATGCTCAAAACCGTGTGTTTGCGTATGCTAAAGTTTATTTAAAAATCTGTAATAAATGATACCTAATAACTGATGTCTCTCAGTTAGGAAAAAAAAAAAAAAGTTATATACAAAACTAAAATGTGAGCAGTGACTGAGGACAGGAAAAAGATCAAGGGATGTATCTGATATGTGTAAGTATATCGATAAGTATATTCACAGAGACTCCCTGTTGTACCTGCTACAATCGATTCATCATCCTGGACATATGTTGATCAATATGTGTCCCTCGCGTGGGGACATATGTTGCTTCGCATTAAAGTGGGGGTCACAAAGGTCAGACAGTGACTCACTCTGTCTACCCGTTACTTTAACCCATCCTTACTAGATTAGATGTGAACAGCACTCGGCTAATGAATTAGAAATGCAATAACCTAGCACATGCTCCGCCATGCTTTCTGGCCTGACGGCTTAATTAATCTAAATACCCACGTGAGGTTTAGAAAGAGACACTCTTTGTCCATTGTGGAATATGATTACGCTGATTAGTTCAAAATAACGCTGAGCTGTTTCAAAGTCATTTGTTGGATTATGGTTGCTATAGAAGCGAGTTGTTCACATGACTGAAAAAGGCTTTGTGTCTGTACTCATATGTTCTTCGAGACCAGTTGAAGGTGTAAATGACTTTTTGTTGTCTAATGGGTTTTAAGAAAAAACGAATTTAATATCAATCTTTTGTGTCTCCCTGGAGTTTAGACAACTTGAAATTACACTGAACAATGTTTTTATTTAGATATTTGAGTGATTGAGAGAATTATTGTGATTAGTTTTTTTTTTTAATCCATTCATCCATCCATCATCATGATCATTGTTGAATAGTGTGTTCCGTTGCCCTGGTTGCTCCTGTTACCCTAACCGTAGCATTGCTAACGCTATTTTTTGCTGAGAAACCGAATCAGAATATAATAGATTTTGCTTACTCATGAAAAAAACGATGAAAAATAGTTCACTATATAAACATGTGGCCTAAAGTAATTGCACCAGTTGGTGCAAACGTAGCATGTTAGAATGGAGCCGCTTTCTGTGTCTGACTCACACAGGGGTTTGGGTGAAAGTAATTTCTCTTTCTTTTTGACCCGCAGATGTGGACGAGCCCGTGGTCTTTGGCACTAATTCTCTGCAGAGAAGAAAAAAAGGCCTGGCAGGACTGCGCGCCAACCAGCAGAAGAGTAAATCAGGTCTGTTGATCAGTCTCCCGCAGGACTTCCGGCAGATCTCTTCCATCATCGATGTGGATATCCTGCCTGAAACACACCGTCGTGTGCGCCTCCACAAGCATGGCACCAACAAACCCCTGGGCTTCTATATCCGCGATGGTGTGAGCGTGCGTGTCACGCAGCAAGGTGTGGAGAAAGTGCCTGGTGTCTTCATCTCACGTCTGGTTAAGGGCGGGCTGGCGGAGAGCACAGGATTGCTCGGGGTCAACGATGAGATACTGGAAGTCAACTCCATTGACGTGGCTGGCAAGTCACTGGACCAGGTTACAGACATGATGGTGGCCAACAGCCACAACCTGATTGTGACAGTGAAGCCGGCCAATCAGCGCAACAACGTAATACACAGGTCAAGCAAAACCTCGACCGGCAACATCTCTACCGGCTCAGGAGGATCTGTGCTTTCCCAGGACTCGCTCCCTAGTCCTGCCTCTCAAACTGTTAGCCAGTATAGTAACAGCAACAGCGTGATGGAAGGGGACAGTGATGAAGACGAAAGCGATCTCATTATCGAGAGTGATAACCTGCCTGCGTATACATCGCATCACTTGACCAATGGAAACGGCATTCATACTTCAATAGCTGCTTATGGCCAGAGGCCTCTCCCGCAGAGCGTCTCCTTGCCCAGTACGAGCTCTATAAGCTCGCACAACAGCAGCCCTAATAAGACGAGCAGCAGCCAAGAGAGTATGAGAGAGGACGGCAACTTCATCACATTGTGAAACACCTCTTAATATATCTTGTCATATCATACAGGACATACTCACACAATGGTTTTATGCACAACTAGGACAAAGCAAAAGGCTAAAGGTTTTATAGTACTGTACCTAATGTCACAAAAACATCGATATGATGTTGATCTCCACAAGAACTTGCCCGCCAGCTGAAGGAGGGCATGAGCCTAGTGGAGTTAGTGAGGGGTAATTACAGCCTGGGCTGTCTCCAGAGTACATGTGGAAACATCACCTCATGGAAGTGCCTTATGGACTTACAGTCTAATTTTTATCTAATCATTCATATCAAACAGCGCGCGCATATATTTCGCCACAACTGATGAAGGAGCAGAAACTAGCACACGAACACACTCTCTTCATGGTGGTGTTGATGCCTTGATGCCTAGTCCGATCGCCACCTGCACTATATTAGTGGTGGAATCTTTATTCTCCATCACATGGACTCCTCTGCTGAGACACTGGAATGTTTTTTTTTTTTTTTTTTTCTTCTGATGCTTCCTGCATGTCGAAAAAAAAATTGGCATAGTAGCATTGGTGTAAGAATGATGAAGAAATTAATAATGCACATGTAATAGCTGTCCTGATTCATGACGTATGTATATGTTATGCATCTCTGATTTGGGCTCCAGGAAATTCTGTTCAGACACACCATGTCATCTTTATAATATCAGTGAAACAGTGAAAAACATTCTAGCTGAGCCTTTTGTATTTGCTTTACTTTATAGTAGTGAGTTGTCTGCCTTTGATCACACAGTCTTCTCTAAAACATGCCTTTGACGGCATCATTTTGGGTGTAAATTGCTCTTCGGCAAAATTCAGCATCATTAATCTAATGTTTTAAATGTCATCGCTACGTACATGCCAAATGTTACCTCTGGTCTAGTAAGTTGCAGCAAAAAAAAAAAAGGAAGAGGAACAATACAATAATCTAGATCTTGCATGAGGAAGTGGCAAACCCAGTTCTAATGACGTTTGAAGGCCAGGTCTCCTTTCAGTCGACTCATGCTATCAGATTCCATTCATTCATTCACGCTGTCGGTTTTCACATAGCTCTCACCGAGACACGTTAATGTTTATATACACTAAAAAGAATCAGCATCTTTCAAAATGCACATATTGTTTCAGAAGGTATCGGATGCTGTCTCTCTCCAGACCTGTCTCACCTCAAGCTGCTTAAAGTGTTATGAACCCAGGGATAGCTGCTTGGCCCCAGACTCTAGTAGGCTCTCTGCTTTTGAAGCTGGCCGCCTGTATTCGCCCGCCCGGGGTTGTTATCCACTCTCCCTAGAACTGTATCAATAATAGATGTTTTACTCGCACTGCGATGCGGCTCAGTGAGAGAGGAGGCCTTGACCTCTTGTGTGTGGAGCCAGCTGTCTGCGTGCCGTCTGATGTGTTCTGTGTTTGCGTAAAAAAAAAAAAAATAAATAAATAAATGAAGGAAATTCCTCTCGCATGTAAAGGCTAAAATTCCACCTGACTGTGGAGCTGCTTCAGACACTCCTTTGCTGATATGTGTGAATGTGTGAAGTGAGAAAAGCTCAATATCAAATGACAAATAGGACTCTGAGAATGGAGGAGGAACTCATCGAAACAGAACTGAATCAAGAGTGTTGACTTTTCACCAACCCTCTATCTTTTATCTTTTAAAGTTCTTTTATGAAATGTGGCCAGCAGAAACACCAAGAACGCCGAAGTGTTTAGTAACCTGTGGATGTGTGTTTTTCCTGGCAGGTGTAGCTTCATCCCGAAAGCCGTCTTAATTTCCATTATTTCTCATCGTTATTATTTCCACTCTGTCACATTAAAGTATATTTCAGCGGTTTTTCTTCATGCTGAGAAAGGCTGCAGAACCGGGTTTGTTTTGACATTTTACGCAGACACAACGTCTGCAAATCCAACACCTCTGACTCACTGGGACAGCTGGAGGGAACATGAAATGAAAGATGCGCACGATTGTAGTCGAAGGGCATTTAAAAGGGTTTGGACAACTGGAAGGGTATTTTTGGGAGGTGGAGATTTATCGTCCTTGTCCAATTAGGTTATTTAAGAGGATTTATTTTTAGCAGGAATTGTTCCAAACGCACTGGATATCATTAATGTACGGCAGTATGAAAAGACATTCTCTCTCTCTCTCTCTCTCTCTCTCTCTCTCGCTAATCAGTATCTAAAGATATGAAAGGCACACAAATTGGAATAACAGCCACCATAATAAAAATTGTCATGAACCTAAATTTTTTTTATGTATGTAAATGTATATGTAAATATACACTGAGAAAATGGACAATTTTGTAAACTGGGAGCCCTTTTTATTAAAAGAGCAGTATATATACAGTATATGTGTAAAATATGGAAAGTATTTTTCTTATTCTTGTACTTTTGTATGTATATTGGAATCCAGGAGAAGACGTTTCTATTTCTTTTGCGTGTGAGGAAGCAAGCGTAAATCTGAAGAAATCTATGATTTTATTCTATTCAGATGGGTGGAGGTGTATCATACTGTGAATGCAAATATGGGAATTTTAAATTGTTCTATGGAAATAAAAGTATTCAAAATCATGCGCCTTTACTGTCTTATTTAGAGTTTCTAGTTTTAAAGGTCATATTTAATTTAAACCACAATCACAATATTTAACTATAACACTTTTGTCAAGAAGTAACATTTTAATATACAATTTTATTACATACAGTAACCTGATCATAAAAATATAGGAAGTTATTGTGTTAAGGAAATTGAACATTAAATGCATCCCTGTCATATTTGTGTATAACTGCGCAAGTGTTAAATGTTAGCAGAGGCTTTTTCAAATCATTCCTTTGAGTTGATTCATGAATCATTTTAATCATGATTTTGCTTAGTTGGGCAAATCTACTGTACATAACATCTTACTACATAAAACCTATATTGAAGCAAATCAAATGTTTTATATATATATGTATATGTATATATATATACACTACCGTTCAAAAGTTTTAGAACACTTTCTAACTCCATGATGGTTCCTGATGTTTATTTCTTT
>JAQQZT010000038.1:17139297-17151943 GCA_030068275.1 Clarias platycephalus | reverse complement strand
TCTCCACATCATTGCATTCAGTTTTTATTCACAATTTGTTTAGTGTCCCAACTTTTTTGGAATCCGGTTTGTACATCTAAATGTCTGTGTGGCTGCAGTACAGTACTTCCTGTATATTTTGAGTGACAGATGTCTCGTCCAATCAGCGGTAAGAATCAACAAGCCAAAAAAGGTAGGTGTTGTTTGCAAATTACATTTTTTTTTTTCTTTTTTACGATTTTCTCCCTAATTTAGTCGTGTCCAATTCCTTCCCGTCACTAGGGGGCGCTCCCACATTAAGGCTACTTACTACCATTCAGCCAGGAGGGCCGAGGGTTGTCACGCGTTTCCTCCGAACCGCGTGACACCAGTCGACCTCTTTTTTTCTAACTGCTCGCTCACGCACTGTTGGGGGTGTCGTAACACACTCGGAGGACAGTGCTATCCGCTCCCTCCGCGTCCACGAGCTTACAGACGCCCCGAATGGCGTAGAGCCGTGATTAATGTGAGAGCACTAAGTATCCCACTCATCCCTCCCCGCTGAGAGAGCTCGGCCAATTTAGCTCTCTCGAGACCTCTGGCTGAGAGAGGTTACAGCATCACCCGGGGTTCGAACCAGCGATCTCTGGATGATAGGGCGACACTTTACCACTGCGCTACTCGGAGGCCGTGAATGACATTCTTACCGCTGATTGGACGAGACATCTGCCGCTAAAGATCAGCAATAAGAATTTCATTCGCAAACCACACATAGGCATGTTGATGCTCACCGCTGATTGGACAAGACATCTGTCACTCAAAATACATAGGAAGTACTGCAGCCACACGGACATTTCATTTAAGGATTTATTTCATTATTTTAGGATTATATATTACTCTGGGCAACTAAGTTGTGTTAAATGTGCTTTAAAAATTATTCTGACTTCACTTAATAGTACTTCTTGTATGTCTTGAGTGACAGATGTCTCATCCAATCAGCGATAAGAATTTCATTCGCGAACTATACCTACCTTTTCCGGTTTGACTGAATTGTCGTTGTGTTTTCTCATTTGGTATATTGTTTTCCGTTTTTGTAATTTAGTTTTTTCTGTTATTTTGTTTTGCACTTCTCGGCCACCGTACAAACCCCATCTGGTGGTGTAATAAACTTTTTATGTTAGTATTCTATTTCTAACAAAAAGCCAGTGTGTGTGTGTGTGTGTGTGTGTGTGTGTGTGTGTGTGTGTGTGTGTGTGTGTGTACCTGCTACTCCATTGCCCACACTACTGTCGTCCCCTTGCATGATCTCCTGGTGCTTGTAGGTGCCGTTCATAATGCGAGTGGAGGAATTCTCGGTCACTCCATTACTGTAGTGCTCCGCCTCAATCTCCATCTCACTGTCACTGAGTGCACACGCACACACGGCACTAAATGACAATTTGTCTTAAAGAAAGCTTAAATATATATATTATGCAAAATAATGACATATTAATATGCATTAATAAAAGTTCTTTTCCAGTTTTGAAGTCTCTCCACCTGGTTTCCTGGTTGCTGGTGGTACTGTGTGGCTGGGACTTGGTGGAGTCTGTGGAGTTGGATTCAGAATAGTTGACAGATGAAGGTGAGGAGGAAGGGGAAGAGGAGGCGGAGCCAGCTCCGGGATATTTGGTGTGGCTCTTGTTTTTGTTAGAAGGCGTCACACCGTTACTGCACGTGGGACTGTCTGCTCCTGAACAAGGCGGATCACACAACGATTATAGGAAGAACTAAAGATTATAGTTAGAAAGAAAGTGCACTGTTCACACTGCACGCTCAAACTTAATCATCACTCAACAGAAGCTCGAACAAGTCATATTTAAAGGTCAACATGCTGAGGATGAACGACACTTTCACCAAGGTATTTTCGGTAATCATCACAATTTACCATCAAGATTGTCCTTCACTGGGACTAAGGGGCCCAAAACCTATTCCAGCAGACAGTTTCCTCTGTCCACAATGTGACCTCAACCCCTTTGGGATGAACTAGAATGCTGACTACATGCCTCTACGGGCATTATTACACAACATCCCTACTAATACTCAGAAAATCTAGCGGAATTGCAACAGTATATAATTGAATATACAGTAGAAATTGCTGTTTAAATGATGTTCTCCAACATTATTCCCCATGCTTTTGTAACTTATTTTAAAACTATTTCTGTGAGACAGACAGACAGACAGACAGACAGACAGACAGACAGACAGACTTGATGTGAGGGAGTAATGATTGTTAAGCAAAAGAACCAAAAAAATAATAATAAAAGCGGTGTGTGTTACCTGTGCTGTGCAGGTGGGGGTTGGCAGCTCCGTGCCGGGGGCTAAGGCTTGGGGAACCGGAATAACTGTCCTGGGTGTTGGGGGAGTGGACACTAAAGCATCGTACCTCACTGTCTGTACCATTCACCATCTCCACAAACTGCCGACACCTGACAAAGAGGGGACAGTCATGTTATATCATTTTGTGTTTGTGTGACATCTTTCTGCTCATTTTGACACATGAATGGCTTAGACATCTCCTCAGTCCCGTAAGACTCCCTGACAGACATTCATAGCTTGGCAGTTCAGACACTTTTGCGATATCAGTCTCACTGAGGCTCAGACTCTGTACAGTGTCTGTACTGCCCATGGACAGCATGTCCTATAAAGCTGACTAATTCAAAGGAGTAATGATATAATTTAAGATTGTTAGGGTGGACACACCAAAACATCCCTTTACTCTATGTGAAAGAAGGCAGCCTATGACGTTTATCTCAAACAGATACCATGAATGATTAGTAGGGATGCGTATCCGATATCGATATTGCCGATTCGATCTGCATTGCGATTCTTTATGTATCACAGTTTTAGAAATATAACTATTCGCTATGAATCTTTTTTTCATATTTTTGTTACAATTCTAAAACACCACCTCCAGGTATATAGTGAAGCAGCAACAGTTCAAATGTAATTGAAAATAAATTAGAAATTTACTTATTAAAAAAAAATATTTTTTGAGTCAGCATGGTGATACAAAAATTCACAAAAGAATCACAATACATTTTATTCCTTCATCTCTAGTCTATTGAATTTTAGGAGTCAAAGCCTAGAAAAGTCCTTCGACTGACTCGGCACAACCACATAGATTACTTTGATTATTACGGACAGATGACTTTTTTTTTTTTTCCTCTCTCTTCAGTGAGTCAGACCGTTTGTCTCCCGAACGGTTCGTCCCTGCACTAATATTACTGTGCCAGCTGCCGAAGTGTAATTAACAAAAGTCCTTCATATTCTTATTCTGATGGCAGAATGCCTCCTCTAATAAAACTTAACTAGGTGCAGCACGACTTCAGGCAGATCCTCCTGGTCATATCCCACAACACACACAGCTGAGAGACAAACTCATGTCCCAACCTTTTACACTAATGAACAGGTCAGATGGTAAAGACGTTCCCATGGAAGCGTTTTGATTAAATCACAGTGTAGAGTAACAGGTTGTCTACAGCCACAAAAAAGAGAACCAGCTCTCACAGATGAGCCGTTTTTTCTTTAACATTAATCTAAAAGAACCGGCAAATCACACATCACGAAAACACACGTTGTGATGAATGTCTCTGGTTAAACTGATAACCTTTCGCAGAGGATTTGCGTGCTAACCTTAGTGAAAAGAAAAAAAAAAACCCTTAGGCCCCGTTCACACCCGGGTTCTGGGTGAGCGCTTTGTGCAGGTGTGAATGGGGTCAACTGTATTTCAAAGACTAATTCTGAGAGTATGAGAGGCATACAGCCCCATCAACATCATGAACATATCCAAGAACCAAAGACCAACTGACTTAGTCCTTGCCCTCGATGGAAAATATGTAATTACTGCAAGACTGCGTAGAAATCCTGCAGAACAGCAATGTGTTCTGTCACTAGGCTCATGGATAAAGACAATGCTATAACAGCAGAGATGAAAGCACCTGCTTCATATGCCTCATTAGCAGACCACACTTTTAAAACATTAAAACATCTGAAACATGAGGCATGATTCACACAACTTCCCATCTCATCACTCAGGACTCACGTTAAAGCCAGATGTAAAGAGTGTATACTGTACTTATTTTCAAATAGAAACATTTTTTTGTTCTAGTGGATTTAAGACACATAAGCTTGAAATATTAATCTAATGTTTCAGATTCAATTTGATTTATTTATCCAAAGTTAAGTTTTAAATGATTTTATTCCCCGTGATCCATCTTCTTTGGCAATTTCTACTTTCTATAAAAATAGGATATAATATACAACAGCTACCTACAGTAGTGACCTTACAAGTAGTGTAGTGGAGAAAGACATGATATACCTTCTTGCTTTTTTACATTATCTGGTAAGGGTTACACTCAAATGTCAATGAAACATTAATATTAATTCAGCATTAATATGAAACCAGCACAACACACTCCGTGGAAAAGCAGCATCTCTGTCCTCTTCTGCTTACAGGCACTCCAGTGTCACCGTGATTGACAGGAGGAGAGAGAGAGAGAGAGAGAGAGAGAGTTTGCCGTCACTTCTATCACAACCTATTTTGTTTTCTTGATGACAGGGAGTGCACTTATTTTGTGCCTCAAGATCAATTTAATTACATTTTATTTACATAGTGTTTTAACAGTGATCATTATTGAAAAGCAGCTTTACAGCATCAAAAATTTTGGGGGAAAAACTCAAGGAAAATGTACGAATAGGAAGAAACCATGAGAGGAACCAGACTCAACAGGGAACCCATCTTCATTTGAGTGATCCGTCCGTTATATTGAACTTCCAGCCGCTTAAGTTTTCTTAGCGTATATATTTTTTCTTTGAGTAGTAATTTGTTCACTACTTGCGCTTATCAAAGTTAAATAAATGGAAAGCAAGATACACACTGATAGACGATACTGATAGACTTGGGTTTAGTGGAAAACTCTACTAGTATCTAGTTTTAAAAAAAATATTGTCTGGACTATTTGTTTCTTGGCAGCTGGCAAATAGCCATCAATGAAGTACTTATCTAATAATATTAAAATGCACATCTGCACTGCTACTGTCGATGACCCAAGAGCAACATGTTAACTCAGAAGCAGGAGAACTTGTTTCTTTAGAACTTGTGCGCATGTGTACAGAAACTCACTTCAACATGAAGAGTAAATTGGGGTTGCGTTCTAGGAGTCCAGGGTACAGCTGATGTGTGGCATCAATGGCCTCTCCGACACGACCTTCCAATACCAGCTTCTGTATTCCTGTTCCCGCATAAAGGAGAAACAAACACACAGACATTCACATTTACCATCTGTGCAAAACCTAGCCAAATGTCTTACTGCCAAAATGCCAGAATCTAAGATGAACATAATGCCCTAGCTTACAAAACATTATTACATTAACAAAAAAATATATATTTTAATAACATGAGTGCATGTCTAAAGCCACCAATTTTCACAAGATATCACTAAAGCTGCATATCTGTCCATAATATTTTACCACCATACAATACTATACACTCAAAGACAAGCCATCCTGGAGGCATCTATAATATACATCTATGTTCATGCAGTTATTTAATCAGCCAATCACGTTGCAACAGAATGTACAAAATCATGCAGCTACAGGATCATGGCTTTAGTTAATGTTCACGTCAAAGGAAAAAAAAAGAAAAAGGTAAGTTCAGTGGCATGGTCGTCGATGTAACTCGGGCTGGATTGAGGATTTCAGAACCTGCTAATCTCTACAATTTAAACAGAATGGTACAAAAAAAAAAACCCCTCCAGTGAGCAGCAGTTCTGTGGGTGGCGATGTCTGGTTGATGAGCGAGATCAGAGTGGAATAGGCAAAACTGGTTTGAGCCGACAGGAAGACGGAAACTCAAACCACTTTGAAGCAGAAAAACATCTCAAAACACATAGCACGCCTAACTTTCACCTGTATGGGCTCAAACACTCTGGTCACTGCAATGGCGAGGTCTTTTTTTTTTTTCCTTGTTACTATACACTAAAGACATTTTCTTTTAACTCGATATCACAATCCACCTTTCAAATAATATTTTGAGGTCAGAGATATGGAGGCCGTAACACAAGACGCAAATCACTTACCAGCACGACTGTCGGATTGGAATTCATAATGAAATAAAGAGTTGAGCCACAAACCTTCTGTAACCATGATTAATCTTTCCCAAAGTGTTGGAAATGCCAACGTGTGGAGAAATACAGGACGTTCTCATGAACCAAAATATATATGAGCTCATCGGTCAGGCATGGTGGAAGTAGTGTCATGGCTTGGGCTTAAACGGCAGCTTCTGGACCATACTCACTAATCTTTATTGATGATATAACCCATGATGGTAGCAGGAGAATGAATTTAGAAGGCCAGAGAAACATTCTGGTTGCCAATTTACAGATGCATTCCAATCACGTTGGGAGGAAATTCATCATGGAGCAAGAGAACGACCCTGAACGCACGACTTACATAAATAAGAAAGAACTCATCAGGGGAAAACCTACTGAATCACCACACCTTAGTCAAACTGAGCATGTGTTTTGCCACCTGAAGATGAGCCCGAAGGAAGAAATCCCACAAAACAAACACTACAAAAGATGATGATGCGGGTGGATTACATTTAGTTTACATTAATGTTCCCTTCTCTTGCTCACCTAAAAAAAAAAAAAAAAAATAGGTGTTCGGTTACCAAATGTGCCATGTTCTTAGTTTATTTTGACACATCTAAATGTTAATATCAGAAAATAAAAGCTGATTTTCTGATCCATCATCTCATATTCATCTTTTGAGTTCAAAACCAATTGGCTTCAGTGTTGCTTTCAGAACAAGACCGTATCTACAGAAATTCTCGGTGTTGTGTTGCTGCCACATGAATGGACGGCATCACAAAACAGATGGTAAGTGTATGTTTGGAGAAAATGTAGCATCTGCGACATGCTCCATGTACAAGAGGAATAATCCTAGATTTAACACACTATATTTTTCCAGCCCAGTGTACACATTTTGTCCAACTTTAATAAAGCAATGAGCTTTCTAATTGTATTACTATTCCTTTGCATCTGAAAACAGACCTGGACACGGTATTCGCTGATTCTTAGTATCAGGAAATATAACTAAATATATACCATATGCTTAAAGAATAAAGATTATTGCATAGCAACATATATAACGCCAAGCACCAAGTTTCATTTAGCACAATATGCTCTGTGCAATAATGATCAAACAAAGGTGAGTCAAGAGGTTTTTGATGAACAGATATTGAGAGTGAGCAGAATCTGTGTGTGTGCGTGTGTGTTTTTATGTTTTGGCATGTTGGTTCTCACTCTGTCGGTTCTTTATGGAAGCCTGGTCCTCCTGTATCATGGTCTCTGTGGCTCGGGCAAAGGCCATGGCAGTAGCATAGTACCCATGATGCACCAAGTAGCTGGATACCATACTAAAGAAAACATCACACACAAAGTTAGAGACAGCATGGTATTACGTCCATTGTTAATTCATCATACTGTACACTTTCTACAGTACATCTGTTTACTCTGTGTTCTGTATGATCTGATGTTATGTATTTATTAAAACGCTACAAAATCCTACAAACATTGAACCACTCATTCTTGCGATATCTTGGACAGTCACACAGACACACTGGTGGATGGAAGGCTGGACTAATGGCCAAAATTTTAGTTAGCAAACAAAAATCTGTCTTAAAACTGTCTCTGCATGAAAAGCAACAAGAAAAACATCCAGCCACTCATTGTTGACAGATTAACAGACAGACCTGAATACACAGTGCCTACCCTACACAATGAAGGAGAAAAATATGACTCCTACTCATACCATGGATGTTACCCTCTACCATTCATAATCACACACATTTTTCATACACATGAGCTTGGGGGCCTCATGCTGGTTTACAAACCCAGATTACGTTATCCAGTTTGTGATCAGCCTAAATCTTTCATCAGCTCAATGTGCAGTATATACCTCAAATCAAGGTAGGACTTTTGATTGTGCAAAATAACAGAACACAACACAGTTATGAGAATATAAACTCCCCTTATTTGTGTATATAATCCCCTGCTACACCAATGCACTTTTCACTAGGCATCAAGGTAGAAAAATTCTCTTAGTACACCAGAGCCATGGTCAGACTGCCTGCTATTATTCTGCTTGACTTGAACACCCATTGGACTGGTTGTCCCCTACTTATGAACGAATTCCGTTCCAGGAGCATGTTCGTACTGGGACTGGATTATTGTGACTGGATTATTCTCAATTGGGACAGCGTTACATGACAGTCATTTTCTAATCATTGTGCTCCTGGACATCTACGAATGTTGAATGCGGACCGCTGTCCGTTCGTATCTGCGGAAATTCGTGACTCGGATGTTTCATAAGTGGGGGACTGCCTGTATTTATAGGAGGTACTATCAAGAAGTTTTGAGACTAGTTTTGTAACACACCAACAGATGGCAGCACAAGGCTGCGTGTACAGTCACGGGGAGCGTTGACCCGTTACAAGTCAGTGTGCCAAAAGACATTGGTAGCTGTGTTCTGGTTCTATTCTGCAGCAGGGACTTTTGACATGATTCGGCAAAAGTGTTTTGAGGGGCACGCAGGACAATGAGGTCACACACAGGACCATCACTGATATTTGGATTGGAGACTCTTGACAGTACAGCAGTGACAGAGACATGTTCGAGCTAAAGGTCTGATTCTATGTAAACAAAGAGGACTAACAAGGTGTAAACTTACCGTGTTGAAAACCATGGCATTACTGTGAAGTATAACATATGAGTATCCCTGATGTGCTTACTAAACTTGTATAGTCAACTGCAAAAAGTGTGTGAACATATGATCATCACAACCATATGATCAGCACACAATTGTCTAGAATGGATTTGGGGAATGGGGTGGGGGATTGGGTCTGTGCACAACGCAATATGCATGGTTTGCCACAGTTGGAGTGGAAGAACTCCACTCAGGCCCCCTGACCTCAACACCACTGAACTGGATGAACTAGAGCGTTGAGTGCGTTCCAGGCCTTCTCGCCAAACAACACTCTCCAACCTCATTAACACTCATGTGGCTGAACAAGCACAAATCCTTACAGCAACACTCCAAAACCTAAGGGTTTGTTGGGAGTAAAGAACACACACACAATGTTCAAAAGGCACACATGGATGTGACTGGTCGACTGTCCACAAACTTATGACCATACAGTGCATCTATACATAAATACTTACAAAATACTGTTCATTTGTTCAGCTGCAGATCATCCAAAGGGGGCTGATGAGGCAGATCCCCTCCATTTATATACTCACTCTCAATAAATATTCTTATATATCTTCATAAAGTGCTTAGTCATGCACTCCACACAGATTAAATTCTGCTACAATACTAAAAAGATATTTTGAGTGACTGTCGCTGTTTGACACACATAAGCCCCCCCCCCCCCCAAGCACAGTGAAGGAACAACAAGTTACTACAAGACCTATAATATGCACGTACATGATGAAAGGAACAACGAGTGTAGCTTCAAAGACGGTGCATCAAAAAAAACTGCATTTTTATGATTTGAAACTACAGCTGCATGATTTTAGCAGCTGGAAGGAAACCACCAAAAAAAAAAAAAAAAAAACCACAAACACACACATGCGTGCACACACTTAGGATGATTGCACATGGGAGATGCAACACTAGAACCCAGGCTATATACACTATATAACACCATATCTATATGAGCAGTCCTGTCCTTCATGGAGCTTAGCTTTGTGAGCCACCTAGAGCACGTACAGTACATAAACGCACAGTAAATTTTTATTAATTGTACAGTATCGTATAGGGGAACTATAGGGTTTCATCTGTGCATGATGACGAACATATCAATTAGAGACTTTAATTGTTGTTCAATTGCATTCTCACTTCTGCAGCACCGTCTGCCACTCTCCGAGTCTCTCTCCGATGGGGAAGCGAGAGATCATGCTGTGAATCTTTGCCCTCCACTCGCTCATGTAGTCCTCGATGTCAAACACAAAAGGATGCTGGCCGAAGTTAGCGTCTACAATCTCTCCAGGAGTCTGCAGTCCTACTGTAGGATACAGGTTGGGCTAGAAAAGAAAAAAAAAAGAGATAAAATAGAAGAGACGCCAAAAGAGAGAGATAAAAGAAGCCACAGAGAGTATAGGTAATGCTTGTATCAGTGACTAAGTCACTACATGTGGATTACTTCATTTGTCATAAGCTCCTAGCAGAGGGCCTAGCCTAGCACATAATCGCCCTTTAAACCTGGACAACAAAGCATTCCAAAGCTACAGCAGAGAAAACAAGACGTCTCAGTATGTTAGCCTGTGAGGTTGATCAATGGTCCACTTACTGGAAGGTCTGTAAAGGCCACACCTGGAAAAGGGAAAAAAAAAAACTAAATTAAAACCAACAAGAAATAAACACACACTGACGAAAGTTTGAAAAAAGTTACCCAAGCTGTGTCCGTTCTTAGTGTAGAAGCAGGTGTTGTTGATGAGGTTCACGCAGCAGCCAATCACATCGCCCGTTGTGAAGGTGGGCCCGTACGGTTGGCCGGTCCCTGAGGAGCAAAAGGAGTGGCCATCATCGCCGTGGTAACCATAGGAGTGTTTGTCCCAGCCTGAAAGGAAAGGGAAATAACAATAATCAGACTTTAAATGACTAATCTCATTATCTTTTCTGTGTAAAAAAAAAAAAAAAAGTTCTGGGACCGGCTAAAAGGAAATTCACACCATTTCAGCCATTTATAGATAAAGCATGAGACACCTAATCCAGCCACAAGGGGCATCAGATGACACGTGAGATCCACAAGGGCCGCAACGAGTGACTCAGCGCCCTGCAACACTTACTGCTCACCACAGACACTGTGAGTTCCAAAGTGACTTGTTCATGCCAGGCTAAGGCGTCACATATGGTGGTGTGTGAAGAGTCTGGCATCACTAACATTTTAACTATGCAGAGAGGAAGATTGGACAAACATATTGGACTAAAATAAATAAATAAATAAATAAATAAATAGAGAAATGAAAAATAAGGGGGGGGGGGGGGGGGGCGGGGTCTGAACTGTGAAGTATTAAATTAATCTGCGTTGACGAAAATATAAACACGTTTATCATTCCTTTAAAGTTGTTGACTCCAACCTCAAACACTCTCATACATACTCTGGACATCATCAGACTTCACTAACAGTAATACACATACACTGTGAAATCATCATGCCTCAAAAGAACATTTATTTTAGATAGCAAAACATCACCACAGCTCTATTTGTCACATGAACGTTTGTAGCTGGTACAAGAGTGCGGAAAATGAGAAACTCTAAAGATAGTGTGTAACAAAACAGCACATATAAGGTAAGCGTGCAAGATGATACAGGCAAGATCAAACAAACGATACACATCTGAAAGGGTTGTATGTAAGGATTATCGTTTTATAGTTTTGAGTGAACAAAAAAATGCCACATGAGCTACGTCCTGGTGCTGTGGGTGATGAAGAGGTGATCAGGAGCTCATATCCAAATAAATGCTGACAACAACAAAAAAAACAACAATCCTGCACAAGCATGTTCTCCTCCATTATATTCCAATCGCTCTGAAACAATGACTAGTCCAAGGAAAGAGTGCTGCATCAACATCCGTTCTCTTTCAATCGACAATGCAGAATTATGAGAAGCACTCCAGATCGTTCCAGACTCCATGGAGAACCCAAGAGGCAAGTGATCTGGGCCTGTCACGTGATTGGCCACAGCTGGGGATGGAAATAGAGGAAACCCTTTGCTCTAAAGACCTCTGTTTTCTGTGTGCATGTCACATTCCTCCACCACTTTCAAACACGTTTAAAATCACTACAGGCACATGACAAACCGTTCATCATGACAAAACCCTCAGAACATTTACAAACTCGTATTACATGGAATTTGCAGGTGTTGCGAGGGCATGACTGAGCAGTCACAGGGCACTGATAGGGAGTCACTAGGACTGATTCAGTTGCTCGAAATAGGCACATAGTTACAATTACTAGCTGAAATATCAATCGATATAGAAATATTAATGCTAATAAGACAAAAAGCTGCTCTAATTGAATGGCGAATAAAATTTTACTCAAATGGCACTTCATGAATATCAAAACAACCAAATCAAATATTACATTTTTAAAATTACTTCTCCCATAAGTAAATAGTGAACATACGATCTAATGTGCTACACTACCAACAGTGGATACATTCACAGACATATTTCAACCCATACAGAATAAATATTTTGCTTATAGTTCAAGATCCCATCTATAATAGTTGCTTAGTTAAGCCTGCACTTCCTCTAAAGGAAAAGCTGTCCAATAGTATATTAGCGGATTGAAAAGCATCGTGCAAAAAACTGGAGCAGAATGAACGTGTTTCAAGGAAAAACAAACAAACGTGTTTCAAGAAAAGAAAAAAAAGTATTTGGCTGCCCACATTCTCTTAATTTAAAGCTCTACAACAGTCTAATCCGTCTTTTTATAATTATACAATTTATGATTATTAATGCTAATTAGGGCTGGACGATATGGCAAAAATTTATATCACGATATAATTCTGATATCGATATGGACAATATTAAAAAGCCTCAGGAAAAAACTGCCGAGGACACACACAATGGATGTCTGCAAA
>JAQQZT010000038.1:17078049-17096395 GCA_030068275.1 Clarias platycephalus | reverse complement strand
AGAATAATCACCATTTAAGTCTACATACTGATAACGATTGGTCAAATAGGATCTGAGCCAGGAGAGGGCTGTACCCTTAATTCCTACTACATTTTCTAAAGTCAGTGACTTCATTTTATTGCCACATAACTTTGCTGAGCCTAGACCACACTCATCGGTCTGGATAAGGGTTAGTCTGGACTTATCAGACCACATGACTCAATTTCAGTCATTTCAGCAATCGCCATAGTTATTTTCAGACTTTTCTTAAATGGTGACATTCATTGGTCAGGCAGTGCATGTTTCATTCACACTTGTGTAAAAAATCATTAATATCTTGCATATATGTGTACTGACAGATTAAAATGAACATGCAGTTGCAGTAGCACAGGAGTTACCGCGTCATTAATCTACTGAGCTTTCCCATCTGTTCATTTTGCTGATGCCAGAATGTGTTGTGTTGTAACCTGTAGTCGTGGTTTCTTTGGTTGCAACTAATTATTTAGCAACTAATGGTTTATATTGTCTTTTTTTACTATACAATTGCGGAATCAGTACCTCATGCAGCTTTTTTCCATTGTCGTCCCTATTTAATGTTAACTGGCACAAATTAAAATTTTTATAACAACTAAAAACTTGACGTGTGCTGTTCTGGGTAAAACTTAAACAAATTGTGGTGTTAACCATGCTGAGGAACATGTAGGTGAGTTTCGTATCCTCTAGTGCTTTAGTCATTTACTGACAAGACTTTTATCAATAGCGGGCCAGCTCACTTCTGACAGCTCCTGATTTAAGTAATGGACTAGTTGAGTTGTATGTACGCCTTACAGGAGAACCTTTGTATACCTTAATACATGTTCTTTATGTGCAAGAGGACTACATTCAGTATTTCCTCGGAAAAGTTCCTTCTTCAATAGTGACCAAATTTGGATAATAGTTATTTAAGTACATAAATATCGTGGAAGGAGATACATTTTCAAAGCCATAGAATTTTTAACGAATAGGCTGAAATCGTCAATTACCTTAGAACTACATATAACTGTTATTTGCATATTCTATGACAAAACCACTAAAGCATGAAAAAAAAAAAAAACTGAGAGGCAAGTATAAAATAAAATGTTCTGTGGAGTGACTATCATATGTCGCATTCAGTGATGCTGCTGATGTGAAATGGGCTGCAAACCCGGGGAACCTGCTTTGTGTCTGTTGTTTAAAACGTTTAAGGGCGTTGTCTTGAGTGTTATATGAAATTTATTCTAATGGCCACATGAGAGTAAAAATTTAGCCCCATCCGCATGTGTTTATAATAATGAAATAAAGATCTAAGGGTTCCTAGCAGAACATTGCTCAATGCATCACACTGCTTCTGCCTGCTCACCTTCTCCTGACAGTGCATTCTGGTGTCATCTCCTCCCCAGGTAAGTGTATCCAGCCATCCACACAAAGTGTGATTCATCAGACCAGGCCACCTTCTTCCCTGGCTCAGTGTTCCACTTCTGATGCTCACATACCCATTGTAGGTTCTTTTGGCAGTGGATGGGGTCAGTATGGGTACCCTGACCTGTGTACAGCTAAGCAGCCCCATACACAGAAAGCTGCAATGCACAGTGTTATAACACCTTTCTATCTGAAGCAGCATTAACTTTTTCAGCAATTTGTGCAACATTGACTAACCCTCACTCCACATATGCATTAGTGATCCTTGGGCGCCCATCGCCGCTTCGCTGGTTGTTCTTACCACCTGTTTTGAAGATGCTCTGATCCACTGGTCCAGCCATTACAGTTTGGCCCTTGTCAAAGTCGCACGGATCTCTTCACTAGTCCATTTTTCTGGTTTCCAAAACATCAACTTCGAGAACTGTTCAATTGTTTCCTAATATGTTGTGTCCTTAGGTGCCCATTCTCAATGGTATTCACTTCAACTGATGGTTTTAATGTCATGGCTGGGTTGTGGGTGGCCGGGGCGGGGAGGAGGGGTTCATGGTGGTTTTCTGCACACCACTGTTTTAAAGAAAAATTGTTTACATCAGTTTGTAACAGTCTGAAATTATCCTTTGCACACTCGCAAACAAAACCCTTGTGCCTGCAGAACTGCTGTTCACTGATTGTTCCCTCCCATGGCATTCTGTATAAACTTTAGAGTCTGTTGTGTGTGAATCTCAAGATAAGTAGTTTCTGAAATGCCGCACATTCACTGTCTGTTTTCCCCCTATTTTAATGTATGAACACAGAAGTTCGACCAGTGCGTGATTTTATGCATTTTGCTGCTGACATGTGATTGGCTGATTGGATAATTGCTTGAATAAGCAGGAATACAGGTGTTCCTAATGACGTTTAAGTGTGTTTTATGTATTTTGAGATGCCTTCTTTTTGTCTCTGCTATGCTTATGATTTTTTATGACAGTCTGGTGTGACATTTTAATGCATATACTTGAAAATAAATACAGTGCAGTGGTGTGTCTTAATTTTGGTTGTGATATTGTTGAAACAAATAGGCTGTTCCGTTCTCATAACTAATCCTCTTGCTCTGTATGTCTTTGTAGGCAGATGATGATCCCATCATGGGGTTCCATCAGAGCTTCATCCTGAAGAACATTAATGATGCGTGGGTGTGCACCAACGACATGTTCCGCCTAGCAATCCACAACTTTGGCTAAAAAGCACCACAGCTGTCGGGGGGGAAATGGGGGAAGGTGGAGAAAGGGGCACATCATGTGCCCCTAGTTACGCCCGAACCCTTCATCCATCTTTGAGATTCAGCACCGGATTCTAAGAAGTCAAATCACAGATAACACACAGGCACACGGTAGCGCCTCTGCTTCAGAAATGAGAAGTGTTTCTTTGCTGAAAACCCACAGATTCATCAAAGCGACCCCTTCCCCCTCTGCTGATGTGCATGATGGCAAGCTCAAATATCAGAGGCCACTGACCTGGAAAAAAGACATAACATAACCTCTGCCAGTTACTACTATTTACATTTTAGTTCCTGAGTTTGACTATGACTTTACTGTCTTAACTGCCTTTCTTTGCTTTAGTACTTATTGTGTTCTCTGCTTGCTTTTAGAGTTTGCTTCTTGGCACTTCTGTTGTTGTTCTTTTTTTCCCCCTTTTGAACATTGGAGCCTCCATTCATTGTGATGTCAGGTTGCTCTAGCTATCCAAAGAAACGTCAAACACTCCCCAGATCCCCCTACCCTTTCAGACCAGTGTGCTTCTCACCTTCTGCTCACTGCTCTCTGTGACAATTACCAAGCCACAAGACACAATAAAACCTTTGACTTTTTCTTAACCATGGCATCATCTTGTTTTCTCCCACTGTCTGGTCTTACACATCTGTCTTTTTGCTTATATAAACAGTTTCTTAATGCAACTGGAAATTATTTAGAATTAGCTTTCTTTAATCAAGAAAGAAAAATCTATTAGCAGAATAGGCAGGTGATCTATTGTATATTGGTATTTCGAATGTAGTAATGATTTATCTTTTGTATGTTTCCAAGCGTTACAGGTTTAAAAGGTCTGTATTGGGAATATTGACGACATAGTAAAACTTGCTTTGTTTAATAATGATAATGGATCAAAGAAGAGGAGATGATTGGGGAGCTCTAATGGTCTTTGGCCATGTAAGATAGTTAGTTATTTTAAGAGTTCAGTCTCCTAGACGATTTTCCTCGGAAGGTAGAACTCATTCTATTATTGCAGGCATTATAAAGTAACTACATAGACGAGGTTTGTGCTTAAGTACTAATACATTTCAAGCTTAAATATCACTGTGACTTCATCCAACTACTTCTCTCATGTGCACCAGCTTGCCCGTAGGCCTTATTGTCAAAAAATATTACTAGGACTAATTTTAATAACTTTTTGAAGGTTGTGTTGGACAGCGAAGGGAGGCTTGAGACAAAAAACTGCTAAATGTTTACACGACCCCAGAAATGGTTTAAATGAAGCCGCTCCTATTGCCACGACTATGACTGATTTAACTGGACTTCACAGATGTTTGAGACTCTCCTAAATGAGGCTTGTGTCCTCTTGCTTAAGCGCATCTAAAGAAATGCTACTGGAGCTTCAGATGAAGGTTATGTGATTTTCCACAGGTCAGGTTTGCACGTTGTCTCATGCAAATGATGAATGGTTTTATTTTATTCTGCATGAGTGTTCTGCCTTCAATCTCTTCACTTGTGAGTGGGAGCAGAAGAAAGAAAAATAATTTCAGGTGCTTTAATGTATAACAGACATGACATAAAAAATGGCGTGTAAACCATAGAATATTCTAGATTCTGTCGTGTGAAGTTCTATGGAAATAAAGGCGATCAAATCAATGTTATGGTGCCACTGTTGTTTTTAAAATGTTTCGAGTTTTTAATCAAGTTCTTTTTTTTTATTTTTTATATAGCCTTAAATGACTACGGTTTTAGTACAGTACACCAGGAAAAGCGCAATTTAAATATGAGGACGTGAATATAACAACTGGAACTTTAAAAAACCGGCTCTTTGGTTGGAGGGAAGGAAAAAAGCGGCGCACCGGCGGAAGTCAACACAGTTGTAAGATTTTCGTAGGGGCGAACACAAGACAAAAAACAAACGGTAAATTGTCTAATTGCAGCGTTTCAGCCCCTTTCGAGACCTTATGGCTTCCAGTTCCAGCATAGACATAGAAGGGGCGACTCAGCACCTCAGAGACATCTTAAAACTGGATCGACCCGCAAACTCCGCCGGTGAGTCCCGGAGCCAATGCAGGTGGAGCGGGTTAGCTCGCGCCGCAGTTAGTCATAGCGCGCTAGGCCGCAGCACTACGCTGTCGCTGTGTGGAGATTAGTGTGTGTCTTTTATTTTCATTTCGGATATACAACTGTTACTGTTCAATAACTAAGAGGTACAGTTTAAAATCAAATGTTAGACGCTGCTTCGTATTCATAGTTGAATGAGAGAGAGAGAGAGATGCAACAAAACTGAGTTCTGCTGCTAGCCTGCTAACACACCATGCTAGTCACTCAACTAGCCACGTACGTTTGACTTCACTTGGTTTGTTAATTTGAAGCCATATTCTGAAGTCATAAATGTTTATTACTATATGCAGTTATGTGTCTGTTATATGATTCGCAGAACAATTAGCAACATATAGTGGTGATGATGCGCGAGCACCTCACCGCCGGTGTGGCGAGTGAAATACATCAGCATCATACGTTAGTCAAGTGTCACGTGACGTTTCTAAACTGAAATACGTTAAATAAACGTGCATTTGGTCCACGCAATAAAGGCTTTGTGTAAATGAATACGCGCGAATTTGTTTGCACAGTAAATAATCCCGGCTTTCAGTGCTGTTAGAATGAAATGTTTACTAGGGAAAGACGTTACAGAAATTATATGTAATGATCTATTTACTGTTCATATGCATGTAACATGCATCTCTTTGAACATGTGAGGACTTTCCGCAGTAATATAATGACAGGAATGAATATGTACAATTTCATAAACGCATGCTATTTCTGTGTAAATGCACAACTAAACATAGTTCAGGGATACTGGACATGAAAGAATCGTGTCGAGTGGGCAGGTAGATAATGCGCTGAGTCACAGCGAGAAATAACAGTAAACATTTTCTGTTTAGTTTTCTTAAACTTCAGTGTAAGGGAAGACGATGTGTAGTGTCATTCTCTAAAGTGTAAATATGCCCTTATTGACCAAATATCTTTCATTAACACATATATACATATAGTCGTATTTCTCTGTACAGGATTGCAGTTTATTCCATTATGTATTATTTTGAAAACTTCTAGCTGCCATGTGACAATATCTAGCTGCCATGGGAAATATACCGACATGTATAAGGGTTTTTGCAAGGATGCAGCTCGAAACAAAGTTTGTTTCTTCCTTCTGTGGTTTTGCAGACAGCACTGCAGGTGAAAGCCAGCGTAAGACCTCGTGTAATGGAGAGCTAAACGGCCTGCTGGGAACGGACCTTATTGGAGCAGGAGTTCGAAGTGCTATGATGGAAACATCTACTCACAGCTCTGACAGCATGAATATGGGAATCCCTCAGACAATGTAGGCTTGCTTTCTCACACATCGTCCTTTCTCATTCGTAGCGCAGTGCGTTCCTGTTTACTTTAAAGAACAGCACCGCAGGCGTCCACCGCTGTGGTCGGGCTGGCCTTTGTCAGTGTCTGTCTGTTTCACTGGTTGCTGTGCACTATGGAGCAAGAGGCATAATGACAGGTGGAGCATACATTGCTGAGTGCTCTCTGAAATTAGGCCTGCTTGCCAGGTTTTAAGAAATGCCAAAAAGTTAAACTTATTGTGGAAACAAATTCATCTCATATCAAAATATTGTTCCGTCACCGCAGTCTCACAGCTTTTGTGCAACAGTTTTTCAACAAATAATGCTTCAAAGCAAACATACAAATAGTCTTTACAGTATTTTTCACAGGTCTGAAATATACTTGCGGTGATAACTCGCAGAACGAGCTTGCATTTTATTTATTTATATGCAGAGCATGTTTGACAGTCAGTACGTTATTCTTCTGCTTTTCATTTAACGCCTCTACTGCTTACCTGTTTATTCTGCTGGAGCAAGAGGGAGATGTCCACTATGAGTCCACTATCGATTGAGGATGGTAGATGGACAGAGTTTTAAAAAAGAATCAGCAAATATACTTGGGAAACACTGTGTGGGGAAACTCTGCTTTAGTTTTCTGTTAATATATTATAAATGATGTGATCTCCCTAATCTCAAATTTTCTCTTAATTAACGCTAAACCTTGCATCATTAACTGCTGCTGTTAAATCATTATTAAAAGAATCGCCCGATTCTTACTTTTCTTCCCCTTCACTAGCTAATTGATTTAGAAGGTTTCAGACTGCACACAACTTACAAGTTGACTATAATGCCAATGCTTATGACATAAGATTACACACATCAGTGTAATAACTTTTATTTCTAAACCATCTGTTCATTTATTTCAAAGAGTTGGATTTTCATCCTAAATCTTATCTGGCTAAGCAGAGCAAGACACTTGGGTCTGTTAGTTCTGTTTCAGCATATCAATGAATAATTATTTCATGAGCCTTATTTACACTTATTTTATTTTGACCAAAACGTAACTGCTATGGAGCTGCGTGTTGCATGTTGTCCTAGGTTGTCAGTGCGTTTGTTTACCATCTGACGTGATGTCTGTTAATTTTAATGTTTTTGCCTGATTTCCTCTGTAGTTGCCTGACTGGTGACGATGCATCCACCTGTATTCCCATCACAGCTAGCAATGTGGTAATAGTAGCTAGTCGAGACTCTAGTATCGACAGTAAAGCTCGTGGGAGTAACAAGGTAACAAACTAATCTGTTTTTAAATGTTACGTGAGATTAATTAATTTGATTATTACATGTATTTAAATAAATGTTTTTCTTTGACAGGTTAAAATCCAACCAGTGGCAAAGTATGACTGGGAGCACAAGTATTACTACGGGAACCTCATAGCAGTGTCAAATGCATACTTGGCGTATGCCATTAGAGGTAAGTGTGCACCACGTTGTAGTTGATGTCTGTTTGTTGTGTCTGACCTGATGCCTGAAATGCACATGAGTTGAGTTTTGATAATTGTCAGATCAGCTCTTATTTAAAATTTATACTTTTTTATTTATTTATTTAAATTTCATTTCTTTAATGTTTTTTTTTTTAATGTTAAAAACACCTTGTTCCATTAAGATGATATTGAAAGCAAATGGTGAATTTACCTAGACACGATGCTCAGATTCGCATTACACGCCTTTGTATTTGTTTGTTGAAGCTGAATGGATAATAGGGAAGTACATTGTTTTTGTCGTCAACTCTGGCAGCTAAGCTAAGTGACACAGCTGAACAATAACGATTGAGTTGGCAGGTATCCAAATGTATCTGATTCTTTATTTTTTTCTATGATGGCGCTGTAGGTGGCTGCCGTCGCGACTCTGTGGTCGCAAAAAGCATTTCACTGCATTTTCATACTGTATGACTGTGTATGTGACAAATAAACTTTGAATTTGAATTTGATTTGAGGTTAGACGCCACACGTTTAAAGAAATAAGAGACTTTCTCTTCAGATACATCCAAGCTACATGAGTTTCAACCACTGTGTAGTGCTGTGTGGAATAGATTCCCCTGCACGGTCACCCACTGAGTCTAATCCCACTGAGCTCCTCTAAAAGAAGTTAAAAAGTTTGAGAGTCTGCCTAGATCTTCAGACCTTTTCAATGAGACCTCTTTACTTGCTCTTTGCACCCCAGGCATACGTTGGTAGTAGATTAAACAGTGTGATGAGAATAAATCTTTTAAGCACAACTCAAATGGAGAAATCAGACGCAATTGATATAAAAAATTATTTATTGCATCATCAGTCTGATTTTGGTAAAGAATAATCTTGATAAAGCTTTGACACTTACAAATAAAACAATGCATTTATATGAACCACATATAGAACCACAGTAAAGGACTGTAATGTGCCATGGTGAAAACATGACCTTCGTCATGTACAACAGTATCGTAAAATTACAGCCTGACGCAAAACACTGTCTTGCAGTCGTGCTAGCTTTACCAAAATCTTTCTAACTTTGTTACTTTGTGCTTTGACTTTATGCACTTACTGTAGATCAACTCTCATATTTATGAATGTTTTTCATTTTAAGAGTTTATTTGGGGGGGGATTTTCAACAATATATATCTGATATATGGTGTAGTGGTTAGCACTGTCGCCTTGCACCTGCAGGGTCTGGGTTCGATTCCCAGCCAGGCTCGATTGCCGTCTCTGTGGGCCTGGAGTTTGCATGTTCCTTCAGATACTCAGATTTCTTCCCACATGCAGATTAGGCTAATTGGCGTTCCCAAATTGCCTGTAGAGTGTATACACGCAGTTTGCCCTGCGATGGATTGACACCCTGTCCAGGGCGTACCCCGCTTTGTGCCCTAGGTGTTCTGGGATACGCTCCAGGCTCCCCGTGACCCTAAATACAGGATAAAGTGGTATAGACGATGAGTGAGAGTGAGTGTTTATAAAATATATGGTTTTGTGGAAAATAGAATTATCCAACTTAAACACAATTGATCAAAAAAAGATGTTTGAGGAGAGATTGTGAATATATCAGTAGAAGGATGCTGAGGTTGGAACTGCCAGGCAGGAGGTCTGACCAAAGAGGAGGTTTATGGATGCAGTGAGAGAGGACATGAAGTTAGTTTGTGTGAGAGAAAAGGCTGCAGAGGATAGGGTTAGATGGAGGCAGATGATTCGCTGTGGCGACCCCTGAAAGGGAACAGCCGAAAGGCAAAGAAGATCAAACAAAGATGTTTAGTATCTGATATTGGTTTGTGCTATTTTGCGCCAACTAAGTGATTTGGAATTGCACTTGTCTGTTCCTAGGTGCCAATAATCAGTATATGATACGGGTCCTGCGGTTGGGCTCGACAGAACGTACGCTGCTGAAGGGTTTCACCGGGGCTGTTACAGACCTGGCCTTCGCTCATCTCGACTCTACCTTGCTGGGTTGCGTGGATGAAGTCGGCAACATGTTCATTTGGCAGCTCACCAGCCAGAACAGCAAAATACAGTATCCTGCTCTAACAGTGCAGTAGAAGTAGTAGCTTTTAGATAAACTAAACCCTTTGACTTTACCTTTAAGAGTTCACATAGAATCCAAGTCAATACATATCCATATAAAGTCAAGCCTGCAGCAGTCAGCTCACAAGTTGTACGGTGTACATCAGTAATAGCACGATGTCATATATGTGTTTAATTTAGGAAACGCCCTGTTACTGTTGTTATCCCATAACCGTGTCTATTAGAGAAGAAATGATTGTACACATCCGGAGACCTGAAGACACACCGCTGAACTCCAACCGCAGGCTCATCTGGTGCCCCTTCATTCCTGAGGACAATGATGAGAACCCAGAGGACGGCTGCCAGACACTGGCATTGCTGCATGAAGATAGGGTGGGTATCATGTTTCCATGTTTTTTTGTTTTTGTTGTTTTTTGTTTTTCATTTGTGCACTGTTTCATCCTCTCTTCTGCTCTGCCTGTAGGCTGAGGTTTGGGACCTTGAAATCCTGCGTTCAAGCAACACCACATGGCCTGTAGACGCTACAGAGATTGACGAGGGCTTCATCGCCATTAAAGGACACACAGCTGTAAGCCGTAATCCTTTCATCAGTGTTCTGCCCCAGAACAGATCAGCTACCTGATGCTGCAATTGCAGAATTCACAATGTACACTAATGACATGACTCAGTGAAATGTTTGACTTAGTCAAACTATCTTTAGTATTAATTTAATTATCTGGTGTGAAATGACTGCTGTGACATGCAGTTAGTGTCGGGCTAATCCGTACTCATAATCTAAAAACAAACAATGTAGAAACCTTACTACACCCCAAACAAAGCAATTTTTGGTTAAATGGCAGGAGCCTAAAATGACGTTACATTACGAATAGAAGTTTAGTGATGGGCAATTCTTTACAAATGTCACCCTTCCCATTAAAAAAAAAAAATCTAATTAAATGAGTTTAAATTGCCTACTTGATATCTGTACACTCATAAAACTTTTATTCAATTGAATCAAGATCAGGGACACAGTGACACAGGGGAGAACATCAACCAGCCAATTTGTTGATTTTATTCTCATCATTTTGTTCCTGATTTATTATTACTATATTAATATAAAACTTCACAGTTTTTGTGGTGGAGGCTTTAGACCTGTCAAATCATACAGAGTCTGGTGGGAACACCTCGTAATTAAAAGTGACACAAAATTTGCATACAAATTGAAACATGCTGTTAATTAAACATTCAGAAGCTCGTGTTACTGAAATCAGAATCAGTGTTTCAGACCTTCTTGTATTTGTCTCTTTGTTATTGTCACCAGTATCATAGCATATAAAAATACAAAAAATTATTTTGGATATATTCCTGTATAGTCTGTCACTTCTTGGAGCATCACCAGACCTCTCTATAAATGTGTATGTTGTAACCCGAGTGTGTGCAGATGCTTATCATTTAGGATCGCCTTGGTAAAGTCAATAGGTATGATTTAATTCACCAGTGCGAAATCCTCCACATGTGTAAGGCTCTCTTTGACCCTTCATAGGTGTTTTCCATATTTAGCTATTTCACTAATATTGGAAAGTTTGTTTAAACCCAGCTCGGAGTGTGGTGTATCGTGGTGTAAATCAGTCAGACACTCTTAACACGCGGTCACACTGACGTGCTGCTTTAAAACGAAATACGTCAATGTGCAACTTCAGGCTGCTGCCCACAAGCTGTGTTACGAGGACTTGCATGTCATAGTCATGCTGTTCTTGCTCTGCTTTGTCCAGCGTATCAGTGAGGGAGCTCTGTCTCCAGACGGCACTGTCCTCGCCACAGCCAGTCACGATGGTTATGTCAAATTTTGGCAGATCTACATTGAAGGGCAAGACCAACCAAGGTAGGCTTAAACAGTATCTCGGTTAGTTCTTCAGCTTTTTTTGTATAAGGGTTTTGACTTGATATGCCGGTTACCTTAATTAGTTAATTGTATTCATAGTATACTATACTGTAAAAAATAGTACATTTTTATATTTGGCGCATTTTATTTGATTCTATTGTATGCTTTCCCCCAAATTTGTGTGATTTTATAACATTAGTGTACTTCTGAGTCTCTTGCGATTTCCAGTAAACTGTTTTAACCTGCAGATGTCTTCATGAGTGGCAGCCACATAATGGACGGCCTCTTTCCTGCCTCCTCTTTTGTGACAACCATAAGAAGCAGGACCCAGAGTGAGTGACCATAAAATCTTTTCGTAGGGAGAACCTGCAAATCCTGAATAAAGCATAATCCTGAGAATTATTTTCTCGGTGAAATGTGTAAGCAGCGATTATGATTGTGATTAATGCATGAGTTATCCTCAGAGTTTTCAACTGCTGAATTTTTCCTCTTTTGTCCTTTTCAGCGTGCCATTCTGGCGGTTCTTAATCACGGGAGCAGATCAGAACCAGGAACTGAAGATGTGGTGCACAGTATCATGGACCTGTCTACAGACTATCCAGTGTGTATTTCCTTGTGTTATATGTATAATACACACATGCTTCAAACCAAATGCGTAAACATTACTGTTTTTTTTTATTTATTTATTTTTTTATAAACTAAGCAGTTACTGAAAATACGCACAGACGTCATGGGGAAAAAAAATTATTCTCATGAATATTCTCATGTAGCTCTATTATGTTGTATTACAGGTTTAATCCTGACCCAGTGAACTCGAATGTTCTGCCAAGTCTGAAAGCAAGTATGGATCTGTCTGCTGAGTGCCTCATCTTAACAGATGTGCAGAGGAAGGTCTGACTTTCAGAATTTTTCGGTTATTCACACATTTCTGCAAAAACATGGAAGCTCACAAACAGCCTGAAATACTTGCACTGAGCTAAGTAAATTAATAGTAAAGTAGAATTAAATATTCATGTAGACGTTGGCTGTAATGTTCCCACTGTATGCATTCATGAAATGCTGTTAAAAGCCCTCTTAACTGTAATTATAGCAATGTAAATATGTGAGTAGCTCAAAACTACATGGTTTCCACAAAAGTATCTATACATGGGAACACTTTACATTTTTTAGCTGAAAATGTCTTAATGGTTATCTGAAAATAAAAACACTAGATTAAGAATATCTTTTAAAAAAAACAACAATTAAAAGATAGAAAAAAAACATTTACTTTGCCTGGATTATGAGTTTGAGTTGCAGCCAGGTGTTTTAATTAGAACATCTGTTTAAAATTATTACGTTTGTTTTAACCTAGAATGATGATAATAAAATAAGAACTAGATCAGCCCTCTGACTGTGTATGTTGTGTGACAGGTTCTGTATGTGATGGAGCTTCTCCAAGATCAGGAGAAGGGCCATGCCAGCTTTAGGGCTGTGTCTGAGTTTTTGCTCACACACCCGGTTCTGAGTTTTGGTGTCCAGGATGTCAGTCGTGCTCGTTTGCGCCACACAGAAGTGCTTCCTCCAGACGAAGAGAGTGAAAGCATGACCACTGGTTAGCTCCTCTCATTGCTTGTTAATGCAGCTTGTTTATCTATTTTTTTTTGCTATCTTAGAATATTTTTGGTAGAAAGTTTCCATTTAGCAATAATAAATTTTGCTAGTCTTTGCGTAGTCTCTGGGGGGGGAAAACTCTTATTACATAGTATTTGATGTTGCGTTTTTTAATTTTTTTATTTATTTATTTTTTAAAAACACGTACCTTATCACTCATTAGTTTTTGTTCGTAACAGATGGAAACCACGGAACTTTGGAGTCAAAATCAGGAATCCAGATCAAGCTTTACTGTGTGCATACAAAGTAAGCTGAACAGATTGCTCAGTATTTCTACAGAAATTGCATGAAACTAATATTTAGTTCTGGGCCCTTGCATTTTGCACAATATTCATTAGTCTGTACAGCCCAGGGCTTTAGTGTGAATTCAAGGATATTAATTGCATGCCAGGTTATGAATTATTCACTGCATTCTGCCTGGTTTTCATCCCACAGGTCCCTTCAGGATGTGCAGATCTGGTTCCAGCCCAACCAGGGTGCTGCTGCCTCCCTGTTTATGCCTGGTTGCTCTGACTCCCAGGATGGCTTTGGCATAACTACAGGTTAATGAACATTCTATTACTTTTCTCCTGGATTTAACCATTAATCTCTTTTAAAACCTGAGTTTAGGGGAGCTCCGTGTCATGAGTTTCTGAATTAATTCCGATGGCTGGGACATGTGCGCTGATTTTTGCCCAGGTTTTGCAGATGCTTTAAATGAACTGAGCATGGAGGTGTTGAGCTCGGATAAGGAATCTGGAGCAAGTGGTTCCCAGACTGACCTGTGTAAGATCCCATCTCTCCCAGCGCCAGCTGACTTCCTGAGCCCCTCTGGCTCAACCATGCCCAAACTCATGACCCCGGATGCCTTCATGACGCCCAGCGCATCTGTGAGCTTCTCATTCTCTAAAAATTGGGATTTTTATTGCAATTTTTATTTTATTAATATTGAGTTGAGAACAATTGTTCTTGTTGCTGAAATCTTTATTTTATTTAAGTTTAATCACATTATGTCTTCCTCTTCAGGTACCAGCCTCCCCTGGCAGCAGTGCTAGCAGTTTGACTATAGTAACGGCCATGAGCAGCTCAGACAGTGGTCCAAGGTTAGTGACCAAGGCTGCTAATGCTAACTTGCTACATAATTTAATATGCACAAGGAAGAAAGGCATCACAAATATCAGCTGAGATCTGCTCAGTTTGGAAAGCTACACATCAGTTCTAAGGTTCTGTTGCTGCCCTTTAGAGTGCAGACAATCTGATATGGTGATTTTTAAAAAAAACATATCGACGCTATTTGTTTGCATTTAAGTACCAGTCAAAAGTCTGGACACGCCTTCTTATTTAGACGTCTTTCCTGAATTTTATTTCCTTCTACATTGTAAAACAATGCTGAAGCCATTTAAAATACACAATAATCTCCTCTGATATTGAGATATGTCTGCTACTCACATTCTGTAAAGCCTTCATAACGGCTCAAATCTGAGTCGCTGAAAATAACTGACTGTTATTTAATTACCCATGACCATATTTGTTATTTCATGGTTTTGAAATCTCCAGTATTGTTCTAGAATGTAGATTATAAATCACAAGGCAAAAAAAACAACAACAAAAAAAACATTTAGTTAGACGACTTTTTCTGGTTACTCTAATTTAAGCACTGTTCTGTAATTCACCAAAATTTCTAATTTCTAATTCCCTAATAAACATAGCTATGATTTCTACTCTTGATTTTTACCGTGTAACTTTACCAGTTGTTTAAGTGTTTCATGATTTTCTTTTCTGATATCATTTCTTCCACAGAGTTTTGATAACATGTTGAAGGGTTTTTAACCCAGTTCCTGTCATTTTAAATCTCCTTAGTTGTTGTTTTTGCTAGATGCAGCCCGGTAATGTGACCCTGCTGAGAGCATAAAGTTTTGTGTTCAGTCACCTTTTTTCAGAATAATTTCATTTGCCATACACAGTTGCTATTGGAAATATTCAACCCCAAATGATGTTAGTTTGGTGAACTGAGGGTAAAGAAAGTATACAAAGCAAAAAGCACATACAAGAACAAAAAAAGCATATACAACAAAAATGTATAGTGATGCACATTTAGGTTATTTAGAGAACATAAATAGACTTGACTTAACCTGGAATTCAAATGAAAAATGTCATTTGTTTCACATGCAGGGGTTGGACAATGAAACTGAAACGCCTGGTTTTAGACCACAATAATTAATTAGTATGGTGTACGACCTCCTCTTGTGGCCAATTCGTCTTGGGAATGATGGATACAAGTCCTGCACAGTGGCCAGAGGGATTTTGAGCCATTCTTCTTGCAGAATAGTGGCCAGGTCATTACGTGATGCTGGTGGAGGAAAACGTTTCCTGGCTCGGGCCTCCAAAACACCCCAAAGTGGCTCAGTAATATTTAGATCTTGTGACTGTGCCGGCCATGGGAGATGTTCAACTTCACTTTCATGTTCATAAATCCACTCTGTCACCAGTCTTGCTGTGTGTACCGACTTCAGGATACAATGTTTGAACCATTGGGTGTACATGGTCCTCCAGAATGGTTCGGTAGCGCTTGGCAGTGATCTAGCACAAGTATTGGGCCTAGGGAATGCCATAATCTTGCAGCCTAAACCGTCTGGGCCCAAACTGATCCACTCCATGCTTCACTCTGGGTATGCAACAGTCTGGGTGGTATGCTTCTTTGGGGCTTCTCCACATCGTAACTCTCCCGGATGTGGGAAAGACAGTGAAGGTGGACTCATCAGAGAACAATACATGTTTCTCATTGTCCACAGCCCAAGATTTTCACTGCTGGCACCATTGAAACCGATGTTTGGCATTGGCACGAGTGACCAGTTTTGGCTATAGCAGCCTGGCCATGTACATTGTAGGCTCCTGTTGAGCTCCCGACGAACAGTTTTGGTGGAAACAGGAGAGTGAGGTGCACGTTTAATTCTGCAGTGAGATGGGCAGCTGTGGTTTTATGTTTTTTGGATACAATCCGGGTTAGCACCCGGACATGCCTTTCAGACAGCTTCCTCTTGCATCCACATTTACTCTTGTTGGATGTAGTTCGTCCTTTTTGGTGGTATGCCGACATTACCCTGGATACTGTGGCTCTGGATACATCACAAATACTTACTGTCTTGGTCACAGATGCGCCAGCGAGACGCGCACCAACAATTTGTCCCCTTTTGAACTCTGATATGTCACCCATAATGTTGTGTGCATTAAAATAGTTTAAGCAAAACTGTGCTATTACTCTGCTAATTAAACCTTCACACTCTGCTCTTACTGGTGGAATGTGCAATTAATGAAGATTGGACACCAGGCTGGTCAAATTTAGTCATGAAACCTCCAACACTAAGTTGGCCAATGTTTCAGTTTCATTGTCCAACCCCTGTATGTGCATGTCCAATATTATTGAGCCTACAAATTCAGTACTTTGTGAAGCACTCCTTTTTATCTTTATAACTGCCACTAAGTATTATCTCTGTTGGAATCATTGCCTATTCAAGTGCAAAAGCCTTCAGTTTATTGACCATTCATCGCATCCATGCTGCAATCACCTTCATTAAATCCCACCAACCTTTCTCGCAAATCTTTGCAGGTCTATCTATTCTGGCATATTCTAGCCAACCATATTCTTTGTGGTTAAGAGTGGAGTATGTCTTGGTTGTTCATTATCATTTTAGTAAAGAAACAAACTTGAAAAAGCTACCGTGTCCTTCACCAGGTCATCATGTAGGTGTTTTGCAGTAATGCAACATATTTGCTTAGTTGACCTGATTAGTTTGCTAAAGGCTCTTGATGCAACTAGCTAACTTTTAAACTTCCTTATGATGCTCCCAGTGGTGTCACTTAGAGTGCAAATTTTTTAGGAAATCGTCTTGTGCCCTTCAGGTGCAATGAATAATTTCTTCTCTCAGCTTTTGTGAAAGCTTCTTGGTCTTAACCGTGATTGCAACTCACATAAAACATGGTCGGTGTTTATATATTCACAGCTGAAGCAAATTAATGCTAATTATAGAGTTCCCGAAGGCTTAATTATGTTTTAACTCCACTTTAAGCCATAAAACTAGCAGAAGGTTTTAAAAACAGCAATATTATATAGAGGATGAATAATTCAGGCATGGTTGTGCCAACAAAGTAGCCTGTTATTCAAGAATGCCACATCATACATGTACCCATAAGGGATTTTAGAACCATTTTATGGGTGTACAAGCACCCCTGAATTTAATCTTAGCACCCCTAAAGGCAATGCTAATAATAATCCATCATTATTTTTTAAACAGTTTTACAGTTCAGTCTGCTTAGAAAATAACAGGTTTAGCTAATGGTTTAGCTATGGTGTGACTTTACACTCAGATATATAGCAGGTGGCTGCTTAGTTTATATAACGCTAATAGTCCGCATGCCAGTGAGAAGAATTGCAGAAGGAGAAGTTATTGGATGGTTCAGGTTAAAGCTGGTGAGATTATTTTCATTACGTTCATTTGGACCAATGGATGGAAGACAGAAGTTACATGACTGTTTAACTTTATCAAAAGCACAGGTTGAAAGAAAAAGAAAAAACTGATAGCTGATATAGGCATAGTTTTCTAATGATCAGTTCTTATTCAATGTGTGTATCCAGTGTTGGTTCTTCTTAACGTTAAGTTGATAGATAGTACTTTGTACCTAAACCTTTATAACGGCTACATTGTAGTGTAGGTATAGTATTTTGCAACCAACCAACAAATTTGAATCCGTACATTGCATATGACGCCTAATCCTGTAACCTTTGTACACTAAGTGATAGATATTGTGCCTGTTGGCAAACCAGTTTAAGATCAATTTCATAGACTTCTTTTGCTAGATAGCATTTCGCAAGTCTCAGCAGTAAAATTGGTGTATGACTTTGAAATCTGAGAGTGATCATTCTGAATCATCTATTATTATGCACAACAAAATCTAGCAATAAAATGGTTCAATAATTATATTTCTTTTTCTTAAAAAGAGTGGCACGAAACTCGTTACTTATTAGTTATACTAATATTGGGGTTAATCAAGATGAATTTAGAAATATATTAAAATAATAAGTATATGATTATGATAATTCTATTAATAGCAAGACACTATACATGTTACATTCTCATTAGAGACTGAGCCACCCTAAAGATCTGATCCTCTAATTTCACTCCTCCATGTACTTGTTACATGTGTTTTTGTATCGCTCAACCAGTGGTGTCAAAAGTATTCACATTCATTACTTGAGTAGAAGTATGGATACTAGGGTTTAAAAAGACTTCTTTAGAA
>JAQQZT010000038.1:17063799-17075486 GCA_030068275.1 Clarias platycephalus | reverse complement strand
CACACAGAGACGGGAATCGAGCCTGGCCGGGAATCGAACCCGGACCCCTGGAGGTGCAAGGCGACAGTGCTAACCACGTGTAACTCACAGTTATGAACAGTTCACATGTTCCTCTGTCCTTGCTGCAGATGAGTATGGAGGTACAGGAGGAGCTGCTGTTGCTGCTTAGGAACCAACAGAGGGAGCTGGATGAGCTGCGGCAGAGGCTCACAGGCCACATGGATGCTGTCCAGAGCTCCATAATGGCTCACGTAGAGCACGTTCTGCTTACACAACAGGAACAGGGACGTATCCTTCCACTAGAGGGAGTGTGTCGGTTGAGTGCATTACTAAAAAGCTTAGTAATAATAGTAAGCACAAATCAGAATGTGTGTTTGTGAACATGCTTGAAAGTTGTTTGATGCAGTGCCTAGAATATGTATTTACCCTCACTGGGTGACTTTTCTTATTTTGAAGTCCTTGGGGGGGAAAAAATATAATTTATGTGTAATAATGTTTGAAAAAGTATTAGGCTAATTGTGACTACACCTACAGTGATGGCCAAAAGTATTGAGACAAAAATGAAATTCAAGATTTTATTGACATTCCCAATTTTTATTTATTTATTTATTTATTTATTTATTTATTTTTTTAAATAATTTATGGTAATAAAAAATAATTAGTTATTGTATGCAATGAACTTGCTATACAACAATCAATATTTAGTATGAACCTGTTGATTCTGGCTGGGCATAGAGTCAAAAAGATATCTGCAGTAGTTTGGTGTCACATGCTCACTCTTCTGCTCTATTGCTTTCTGATGATCATGTACAGAAGACTCTTTGTTTTTTGACTACTTCTGCCGTCTCCATCATTGTCCAATAGTTTTCTATTGTGTTTCAGTCTGCAGATGACCCAGACTATGGCTCTAGAAGCTGAATACCCTTGTCACATAGCCAGTTTTCACTAGTTTTTCAGTTAATTAGTGCAACTCTTCAGCCAGATGTGCTTTTACTAATTAGTTCTAGTCCATGTTTCGTGCACAGAGAGAACTAATACATGGTATATGTTTGGCCACCACTGTAACTGTTCTGGAAGATTCTAGACTGTTAAGAGAACATACCTAAAAAATAAAAATAAAAAATTGCATGATAGAGAGTAATTAACTATCAAAAACGATGGACAAGGCCCCTTAAATTTCAGTCAAGGGAAGCAATTGTGTCATTCCAGCTTTGTGTGGCTGTAATGATGAGGTGTACACAAACCCTCACGTGTATATATAGTGAATCTTTAGTCTAAATGTTTACTAAAAAAAAATTATTTGTTCTACAAAGCCTTTCTGGAAAAACTAACTGTTGGAAACCAAAACCGATGTAAGGTTACTTAAACAATATCACACATGCCACTTTCCTGGGTATGTGCACAGCTGTGATTAATTTTCGGCTCTGTCAGTGAAAGTATTGAGGTTTGATTCGATAACATAACAGGATACAGAGGGAGAAGTATGTTATGACAGACCCCTGTGCACACCGCGTTGTTGGGTCTGTGCAAATCTAAATCTAGTACTTGGGTCTGCATGTCATCGTGCTTATAATTTTGGAAGCAGCATATATCAGCCTAAAGGTGACGGAGAGCAAACATAATCACGAACGGTATGCTTTAATTTCACAAAATATCCGGAATAGACCATACGGAATCCCCACGCCCTAACAAAACAGCACAGGTGGTAAATAAATTAGCATGCATTCACTATCCATTGAGGGTTGTAATCTCCCAAGTAGCAGCGTTAACACACACACTTTGTAAGACGGGGATTTCCATGAGCCGAGTTATTGAATGATTGCTGGAACTTTCCTAACAAGGTATTAAGACAACATTGCACTTAACCCTTCATTATTCAGAATATAATACATTAATATGCAGCCTTTGTTGTTCTTGCCTGCATTGTCAGCAGTATTTGTTAAACTATAATCAACAAAGCTGTACAAAGACCAGCAAGAATTCAGCACTTTTAGCCAAACCAGTACACAGCAGTCAATAAATAATTCACTAAGCTAAAATTGAAGACATTTGTGCACACCGTGCTACTTTGATATAGTTCCCCTTGTCCACAGCTTTCAAAAGCACAGCCTTAGAGCATTACCAGGTATTTGGAAAGCCTTTACAATTTCCCAAATGCCCATTAAGTTGTTTATTGCAGGGCCATCCAATGGCTTTTGCATTTAGCAAAATTGTTAATAAATGAAAATGAGAAAAATGTGCTCATTAGTGCATATGACATATTATGTAAGGTTTATTTGGATGTCCTTTAAGGCTGTAACATTAACCAATGTTTTAAAAATCAGGATATTCATGATGTCTTGGAACCATAGCCATGTGCAGTAAAGGATAAGGAGTTAATGTCATGTCACACTGCATTATGAGACTGCTCTGCTTTTTTACGTTCTAGTCACACAACTTGTTCCACAGTTGTGGAAATAAATTGGCTTTTTGCATGCTACAAAAATGTTCACACACAATGAAAATTATGTTTAACCGTATGTCAAAACAAATCTGAGGGGAAGGGTATGTATTGCTACAAACCCCAGAGGAATGCTATGAAGTGGTGTATGGATAAAAGTAGTCTTGTGGACAGTAGAGAAAAGTCAGAGTGGAACAATTTCTGACTATCCACTCCTCCCTTAATCGTTTAAAAACACAATCCCTGAAATGTTATGACAACAACGCAGTCATCCACTGTCTGAACCCAACAGCCATTGCTTAAAGCCTAAGGCTTGGGTTCATTTGTGACAAATTTATGTAAATAAATATTTCTTGTTGATGTGAATAAAGGCTCCAGCAGAGACATTCTTTAAAAGAAAAGATTTCGTTCTTGCCATTAAATTCATGAAGGTTAAAAAATAATAATAAATTATGACTCCAATGAATGCTTCATTGATTTAAAAAAACATTTTTTTGCACTTATTGATGGTTGGACCTTGACAGGCTATTGTGTGTCAGAAAGAACAATGGAGCGTGTGTTGGCAGAGGGACATGCACGTAACCAGCAGCTTCAGGAGCACATGGCACAGCAGCTGGCTCACACCTTGGGCACCACCGTCTCAAATCGTCTGGATAAAGTGTTGCGTGAGGAGATGAAAAAAACAGTTCCTCAGAGTAAGAGCCATCAAATTATTAGCAATAAAAATAATGTTTTGTTGGTCTCTGTATTGTCAATGATGGTGTTTAGTGACATTTTTGGTAGTTCTGAGTCCAGTCATGTGTATGTTGGTCTTTTTTTTTATGTGTGTGAAAAAATACTACGTCAGACATGTTGGTAGCAATGAAAGATTGTGAAAGTGTTCCTTGTGTTGCAGCCATATCGAAGAGTCTGGAACCCATGACAGGACAGATGAGTAACCTTATTGCAGCAAAGCTTACTGCAGTGGAGGCCACGCTGAAGGAGAATGTCACCAAAGTTGTTAAATCTAAGGTCTGTTCTTAAACAATAGCAGAGATCATAACAATCAAACCAAAAGAATTATAAATGCACTTTTGTCTTCCGCGCATTTATATTGAGAACATGAATAAATACAATAGAGCAAATATTCCTTAAAAGAACAATTTGGAGAACTAACCACAAATCCTCTGTGGATGCAGACTCTCAAATCATTCTGTCTCTTCATGTAATTCCAGACAGACTCGATGATGTTGAGATCAGGGCTCTGTGGTGGCCAAACCATCACTTCCAGAACTCTTAGTTCTTATTTACCCTGAAGATAGTTCATAATGACCTTGGCTGTATGTTGGGGTTGTTGTACTGCTGCAGAATAAATTAGGGGCAAAACAGATGCCAACTTGGTGGAATTGAATAAAGAATATGTATCTGCTTGCCCCTAACTTGCAAGGACCTTCCACCATGCTTGACTGTTACCTGCAGACACTAACTATTGTACCGCTCAACCTGCCTCCTGCTACAGCCAAATATTTCAAATTTGACTCATCAGTCCATCTGCTACCATTTTTCTACACCCCAGTTCCTATGTTTTTGTGCATAGTTGAGTTGCTTAGCCTTATTCCTCAATCGGAGGTTTGTCTTTTGGGCCTCAATTCCTCCATGAAGACCACTTCTGGCCAGACTTCTCCAGACAGTGAATGACTGTACCTGGGTCCCAGTGTTTTCCACCAGTTCTTTGCTTATGGCTCTGATGGACATCTTCAGTGTAATTCTTCAAAATAGCTGGAACAGCACATCCTAAAACCCCAGTCTGCTTTGACATCGTTCCCTGAGAGAGGCCTGCAGTATATTACTACCTTTTATCTTGTTGCTGTTACATGGTATATGACATGTGACATGAAGCATGTCTTCCACAACCTCACCTTACTAGCAGAGTTTGGCTGTTTCTCACTTAGTTTTAAGCCTCTTACACAGCTGTTTCTGTTTCAATTAATGACGAAATGGATCAGTATTAGCACATGCTTGGTACTTGATCCTAGAAAATCCCTGACTTTGAGGTGTAAGAATTGATGCTGGTTTGAAACCAAAGTGTAGTCACACCAAATATTAATTTTTCTTCTGTTCGCTTACTTTGCATTTTGTAAATTGCTAAAAAATGTTTTTGAAAGCATTCTTTCTTTACAAAACTTCCTCACAACTTACCAATTTACTCTCTTCACTTTTTTCTCCCGGACAGAACACTACTGATGCCATTGGCCGAGCCGCAGCTGAAGCCATGCAGGGTCCTATCCAGGCAGCCTACAAGGACGCCTTCCAAAGCATTGTTCTCCCTGTGTTTGAGCGTGGCTGCCAGTCCATGTTTCAGCAGATAAATGACAGCTTTAAACAGGGAACCAATGAGTGTAAGGATCATTACACTAAACTCTTTAAAGCCATCCATAAATCATCTGTAACACACGGACATTCCCTTTATTCCCCCCCCCCCCCCCAATAAATACCTTAGATTTACCAAGTCATAGCCACTCAATTATCTTAGTTAACGTTTAGGTGCTAGAAACGTTCACAATACCCCCTTATGCCACCCCAAATTGCTTTGGGGTTGACGGGTCTGGAAATTAAATCACTGTTTCAGGCAGTCAAACTGATTGCTTCATGCATTTGAAATCCTCTAATCAGGAACTTTTAAATAAAAGGTTTATTCTCTTCTTGTCATCCCATAAATGAAGCGAGTACGGGCATTATAACCTCAACAGGTTGCAGTGACCCAAGATGTTATTACTAATTTCCTTTACTTCCAACAGACATTCAGCAGCTGGAGACCCATGTTAAGAACAGGAAGCAGCGAGAGCAAGATGCCCGAGACCCTGTAATTGGTCAGCTGCAGCAGATGATTGATTCATTGCAGACTTCCCAAGACCAGCTGGCCACCACAGTAGCAGCCAGTGTGCGCTCCGAGGTTCAGCACCAACTTCACTTGATTGTGGGAAAGTAAGAGACATGCGCACATGATCACTGGAATTTTAATGAGAGCTGATTTCTGAACGATGTGCACGTCTTATGAGTGCACTTTGAGATTTTCTTTGTTTCTCATGAATATCTTGATTGACTTGATCCTCAGTGCGACATACACAGTTTTATGCAAAACTTTAAGCCTGGGTTTAATTTTTACCAATAACGCCTGCGTGTCTTTCTCACAGTTTTGCTTTATATAACAACATAACTGGATTTGGGACGCATGTTCAAATCTCCCCCTCAGTGTTTCGAATTTGGTGGCATTTTAAACAATCCACAATAGTAGCTTGGTACTTATTTGCTTTTGTATTCAACTAGCACAGCTTTAAGTAATTACAGCATTAGCCTTATGAATAATAAAGCAGGGATTCCATCTGGAGCCATTACAGAATGTAAATCAGTGTGATTTTTTTTTTTTTTTTTTTCTGCTGTAAATGCTAAACTTGCTTTATTCTGCTGAGTACTCAATCTCCGAAAAGGGCTGTCAGTTTGAATGTAATGTACTGAATTGATCGAGTTTAAACTAATGTTATTTGCATCAGTTAATAATTTTTGCTGATGACTTTACTCCTGGTTCTGTCTGTGTTTTTTGTATTGTAAGAAATTGGACGTTCCTGTAGCGAACACCGTGCCTTACACAGTTTACAGAGCTGACTAGCAGTAAATCAAAGTGACAATACCAGTTATTATTGCCATTACTTGTTTACGATGTAGCTGAAATCCTTTATTTTCTGTATGACTTTAACTAATATTTGTTCTGTCCTCATCTCGGGTGTAACCCGTGTTCACTGTTATTGTTCTATCGTCATTCATCATGCTCTAATGCTCTTTAACCCAATACTCTGTGTGCTTTGCAGTCTGCAGGATTCAATCCTTAGCCAGGTACAACGCATTGTGAAGGGTGAGGTGAGCCAGGCCATGAAAGAGCAGCAGGCGGTCGTCACGTCCAGTATCATGCAGGCCATGCGGTCAGCAGCCAGCACACCCGTCCCCACCGCCCACCTCGACTTCCAGGCACAGCAGGCCAGCATCCTGCAGCTGCTGCAGCAGGGCCAGCTCAATGAGGCTTTCCAGCAGGTCAGGATTGGCATGCACATTGTCATTGTTTATGAGGCTTTAGGGTTTTGTTATGTTAAATTTAGTAATACTACCGAATACTTATAAAACAATAACATTACCAAACAATATTATTTTTATATACTTTTTAGGAGTATCTGCTAGGGCTAATTAATAAAAAATAAAACAATCCCAGATGGAAGAGACTGCTGTTTTAATCTTCAATAATGTTGCACCAACTGTTATGTTAATATCCAGAATTAATTTATGCCATTAAATTTATTTTCTCTTCAAATTATAGTTTTAAAGATTCTGTGTGTTGTTCGCTGTTGCCATTTTTTCTTACCCTGTTTGTGTGTAGAAGATTTGCTTCAGAGCAATCTTCTTTAATTGCTCAAATGATAAATTTCCTCCACAAATTTGCTAAATAGTTTTTTGATATACAGTGGGGCAGAAAAGTATTTAGTCAGCCACCAATTGTGCAAGTTTTCTCACTTAAAAAGATGAGAGAGGCCTGTAATTTTCATCATGAGTATACCTCAACTATGAGAGACGAAAAAAGATAAATCAGAAAATCACATTGTAGGATTTTTAAAGAATTTATTTGCAAATTATGGTGGAAAATAAGTATTTGGTCACCTACAAACAAGCAAGATTTCTGGCTCTTACAGACTTGTAACTTCTTCTTTAAGAGGCTCCTCTCTCCTCCACTCGTTACCTGTATTAATGGCGTCTGTTATCAGTATAAAAGACACCTGTCCACAACCTCAAACAGTCAAACTCCAAACTCCACTATGGCCAAGACCAAAGAGCTGAGGTCAAAAGCTTGATGTGAACGAATCAACTGTGGGAGCAATTATTAGAAAATGGAAGACCACTGATAATCTCCCTCGATCTGGGGCAAGATCTCACCCCGTAGGGTCAAAAAGATCACAAGAACTGTGGGCAAAAACCCCTGAACCACACGGGAAGGACCTAGTGAATGACCTGCAGAGAGCTGGAACCAAAGTAACAAAGGCTACCATCAGTAACACACTGCGCCGGCCAGGGACTCAAATCCTGCAGTGCCAGACGTGTCCTCCTGCTTAAACCAGTACATGTCCGTCTGAAGTTTGCTAGAGAGCATTGATGATCCAGAAGAGGATTGGGAGAATGTTATATGGTCAGATGAAACCATAATAGAACTTTTTGGTAAAAACTTGTTGTATTTGGCGGAGAAAGAATGCTGAGTTGCATCCAAAGAAACGTGGCTGGGTCTTTCAGCATGACAATGATCCCAAAAACACCGCACAGGCAACGAAGGAGTGGCTTCGTAAGAAGCATTTCAAGGTCCTGGAGTGGCCTAACCCGTCTCCAGATCACAACCCCATAGAAAATCTATGGAGGGAGTCTGTGTTGCCCAGCGACAGCCCCAAAACATCAACAGGAATGGGGCTGAAATACCAGCAACAGTGTGTGAAAACCTTATGAAGACTTACAGAAAATGTTTGACCTCTGTTATTGCCAACAAAGAGGATATAACAAAGTATTGAGATGAAATTTTGTTATTGACCAAATACTCATTTCCTCCATAATTTGCAAATAAATTCTTTAAAAATCCTACAATGTGATTTTCTGGATTCTTTTTTCTTATTTTGTCTCTCATAGTTGAGGTATAGCTATGATGACAATTACAGGCCTTTTTAAGTGGGAGAACTTTGCTCAATTGGTGGCTGACTAAATACTTTTTGCTCCACTGTATGATTGTTTGGAACACTTCCTGTTTTTAATTCTTTTTACCCTTTGAATGAACCTTATTTATACGTTTTTGTTTACATATTCACTTTTTATACTTACTGTCATATCTGTGTTGCTGCACAGTTGCTGCCGGGCATTTCTACTTCCTGCACCTCTGAACAAAGCATGCAAATAAATGTACTCTCTTAATTATTAGTCATTAGTCTATACAGTCATGTGTCTGGCTTGTACAAGCTCATTTAATTCTATGTTTTTTTTTAGATTTAAACAACATATACAAATCATCTGATCAAAGCAGGTCTTAGTATTGGGTAACTACAACTATTACAAATAACATTTTTATTTTTTTCTCACCGTGACATTATTTATTTAACAAAATTGAAGCAAAAAGAAAAGGAAAAAAAAAACGTGTGCAATACTAAGTACCCCCTGATTCAGTAGCTTGTAGATCATCCTTTACCAACAATAACAAACTTTATCAGTCTCTTGCATAATTTCGTCCATTCCTTCTTTACACCATTGCTTCAGTTCATTGATGTTTTTGACCATTTGCTTATGCACAGCTCTTAAGGTCACAGGCCGCACGCAGTATTTCAGTTAAGTTGAGGTCTGGGCTTTGAGTAAGCCGTTCTAGAGCCTTGATAGATATATATATATATATATGTATTTGTGTATTTATTCTTATTTATTTTTTTTATTATTTTTTTTAGCCATTCTGATGTAGATTTACTGGTGTGCTTCAGATCGTTGTCCCGCAGCATAACCCAATTTTGTCCAAGCTTTAGCTGTAAGATGGAAGGCCTCACCTTTTGCCTCTAGAATACTCTGGTATACAGAGAAGTTCATAGTCAACTCACTCACTCACTGCAAGATGCCCAGTTCATGTGGCTACAAAAACAAGCCCAAATCATCACACCTCCACTGCTTGACAGTGTTTGCGAGTTGTTTCTGCTGAAATGGTGTTTGGTTTTCGACAAACCTGACACTTGGCATTAGGCCCAACAACTCCACTTTGGTCCTGTGTCCATAGGACATTGTTCCAAAAGCCTTCTGCTTTGTTCAGATGCAACTCTGCGACCCTCAGTCGTGCTTTCCTGTTCTTTTTAGACAGAATAGGTTTTCTTTTGGCAACCCTTCCAAACAAATCATACTTGTTCAGTTTTATTCAAATTGTGCTGTCATGGATTTTAGCATTTAACATGTTCGGTGTGGCCTGTAGGGTCTGAGAGGTAGCTCTTGATATATTTTTTTAATTCTCTGAGAATTGCACAGTCTGACCTTAGGGTGAATGTGCTGCGACGTCCACTCCTGGGACGATTGCCAACTTGTTTTGAATGCTTTCCACTTGTGAATAATCTCACTGTAGAACGTTGAATTCCAAATAGTTTGAAAACGGTATTACAACCCTTTCCAAACTGATGTTTAGCAACGATTAATTCTAAAGACTTGTCTTTAAATGCTCATGTCTTTTCCTCTTGCCATTGCGTTAACAAATTCCTAAATGCTCCAGACCAGCAAACTGCCAAAACGTATTTTCTTATAGATGTCTGCACACCTGCTGATGAGCAGTTAATCAAGGGCTGATGATTAGCAGCACCTCGGCTTAAATCCTGTGGAAGTAGTAAGGGTGTACTTGGTAGTATTGCTTATATGTTGTTGTTTTTTTTTCCCTTTTTATTAAATGAATAATGGCATGATGAAAAAGGTTACATGTGCATCTGAGGTTGTATTTGGATGATATTAGGACCCACTACAAACGGGTGATTTTATGTTTTTACAAATAAATTAATTGGAGGCGCATTAACTTTTTCACATGACTGTACATACAAAATGCAACTTCTTCATGAACGATGTTACGAGTGAGTGATGTTTTTCCAGGCTTTGTCTGCAGCTGATCTGAATCTGGTACTATATGTATGCGAGACAGTGGACTCTCAGCAGGTGTTTGGCCAGAGCCCTTGCCCCCTGCATCAGGCCGTGCTGCTCTCACTCATCCAGCAGCTCTCCACCAACCTGGTTACACGTACCGACCTCAAGATCAGGTCAGTCTCTAAACACTGTTCTACTTCTTTTTTTTTTTTTCTGACAATCTGGTCAGTTATTTATATGTGTAGTTAAAAATGTGCACATCTGCCAGGTAACAACACCAGTTTAATCTCAAAAGCTCTGCAAGCCTGGACATGCTAGGCCAAAGTAACCACCAAAGTAATGTTGATTACAACTAGATTTGATTAGATAAAGCAGAGCCCCCCCCCTCCCGCCCCCCGGCTGACAATTTCATCTGCCACTGACCTTGAACTGAGCTCTACTTGGCTACAGTTTCAGGCTGTGCTGAGTTGTATTTGTCTAAGCTCATTAATGCTCTTTCCAGTCAAGCCTGGGCTAGTCATAGCTTAATGTTCCTCTCACACACTGCCAAATCCCTTTATTGCTCTTAAAAGCCAGTGATCACTAAAGGCCACCTTTGAGTCTTTTCTCATGGATAATGCTGTGTGATACTGTCCATATGGTCATGCATTATTTTGTGTGACACACTCTCACATGTATGCATACTGTAGGTGTTATTGAGGGTAGCACCATAGTCTAGAGGTGGGGTCCAAAAGTAAGACACAAAGTGGGGTCCAAAAGTCTGAGGCCTTAGATGAAAATGCTTTTTGTATTCTTTACTAATATAATACAACAGTAAAAAAAATTTATTATTACAAATTATATTATTATAAGAATAAAATAGCAACTTGAGTGAAAAGCAGACTCATTGAAATATCTACATCAATTTCTGGGTTTTTCAGTATTTGGTAACACACCCCATATTGCTTTAACGACACTGTGCACTCACGTTGGTACCGCAGAGTGACGTCTGAACACGCGTCAGTAGAACAAGGGGTTTTACATGCTCAATATCACATTTTTGCTTAGATTTAAATAGAGATCTAAGAATAGTTCTGAGTATGAACATATATATGCAATATATTAAACACTTACTTTCTTTGCTTAAAATATTAAAAAACTCAAAACTTAGGTTTATTTTCTATTTTTACATAAAAACATATCTAACTGTAGATATTCAGAAGTGGTTAGGTTAAATTAGCTAAATGTTAGATGTATTTAATGGTCAAGAAAATTTTCTGTGGGGAAATAGGAAAGAATATTGGTCAGGAACTATGAATTCTCTCTTTGTTGATGCTTATTTTCTGTAATTGTAAAGTACAGATAGTCCCTGACTTACGAACATTACGAATTTCCGCAGATACGGAAATGGCCGCCGTTCTGCTTCCGGTTCAACAGAAGTAGTTCACGTGTATTGTAAATAGGGTTGGGTACCGAAAACCGGTGCCAATACGGCACCGGTACCTATATAACCGGTATGTACCAGACCGAAACAGAACACAAATTTTGGTGCCTCATTTCGGTGCCACTTAAATGCCTGAACTGTCGATTGAAATATTTGTTCTCTAGATTCATATAT
>JAQQZT010000038.1:17034259-17054136 GCA_030068275.1 Clarias platycephalus | reverse complement strand
CGTCCGCGCAAAACATTCCCGCTCAATTCCCGCTTTATGCGCGCATCGTAACTGATGCGCGTGAAGAAGAAGAAGAAACCTCAGCTCGATGTGAATACGAGTCTTAACTCTCAGTTCAGGTGTTCTCCGAAGGTTATGAAAAAGCCCCGGATGCTGCCGAACCGTTGCCGCGCGCGGGTTAACGCGTCGCCAAGGTTTGCGTTGATGTAATTGTTCCTCAGAGGACTGTGTGTGTGTGTGTGTGTGTGTGTGTGTGGAAAGGGGAAAGAAGAGAAATAAATAATGAACGTTGCGCATCTGTTCTGCTCTCCTCTGGGACTTCCAGCTGTGCTCCGTAACGCCGGAGTCTTCATTCAGGAGTGTGTGTGTGTGTGTGTGTGTGAAACCATAACGCGGCTGCTCTACCTACTGCTGTGCGCTTTTACATACAGATATGTGGAAAGAATGATGAGAAGCTGATCAGTAAGCAGGACATTCCTGAGGAATTCTGTGTTGCACTGTGTTGGAATAAACCAATAAAATATAGCTAACTCCTCTAAAACATTATCTAACAATTGAAATAATTTCAAATATGCCTACTTTTGCTTTTTATTTTCTAAATAGCACCTGCACATCTGAATGAGGGTTTCGAGGCACAGACTGTAGGAAATGTAACTTGAGGACACTGATTTGTGAGCCTTTTTTTTTTTTTTCCTATCCCTTGCTCTGGTGACAGTTCCAGTTTTGGAAAACAATCGACTTTTGTGTTTTTTTTTTTTCTTTAGGCTTCTCATTTTATGCACAAGTCTGTGGATAGCAATTTATGCACCAGCTGTTCAGCAGTCTCCCAATCTGTTAGCGATCTCATTTTAGCTGCATTCATTTTTCAATGCGTTTCTTTGTAACAAAGCTTAAATATAGCTGTTTTATGAGTTTGACGCATTGTGGTTTACCTGCAGTCACTTCAAAACATGACCCCTGAGGTGTTTGCATCCTAAAAATGTAGGATTTGATCTGTGGAAAATTGGGTTTCGAGTTAAAGCTTCGAGTCTGGACTGATTTTTGTGAAGACCAAAAGATGTTGGAAGCATTTTCAAGCAAGTACCAATAATCAGAAATAAATTAAGTATATTGAAAATATAAATGCAAACTGATAGCTAATTTTAAATAACAAAGAAAAAACATACACAACTACCTGTTTTGCCATGAATAGGGATAGTTCTTGTCACTTACAGTAGCATTTTTGTCACTGGCCATCTGTTAGTGAACCTGCCCCTAGCTAACACACACACACACACACACACATACACACACACATTAGCACTGTATTCTTTTTGCACAAATGGTGAGTGACAGGAGTTAGGACTTTTGCTAGACAGCTGATGTGGTGTCATCATTGATGTCATGAGCAGTTAAAAACATGGAGGGTAAAGAGTATTTTTTTTTCTAGTTTACAACATTTATGTTGTAAATATGATGTAAATTTCACCAACATTTGTTCCTTGCTGCAGTGGTGTTTACAGTCTAATGTCTAATGTGAAGGTCATCACTAGCTTTTTAAACCAGCTGAAAGACTGAGAAGCAAACAAGCTCACATTACCAAAACCTACAAAATACACTCCTACTTCCCTCACAGTGTGTTTAATTCACGAGTCAAATTATCAATATTTATAATTATAATTTATACATTTGTTTAACAACAAAATAATTGTAAGACATGCACTGGTGTTCTTACTCTCTTTTCTCACCATTGTTGTCAGGTTATTTATGTTGCCAGGGAAACACCATTGCCAATCACTGTACTGTCTGATACACACAGGAAAATGGGAATGTTGCATAGCATTGAAAAAAAAAAAAAAAGCAGTTTAAGGAATTAATTTAATAATCTAGGATTGTAAGTAACAGTATTATAAACATATTTTAACATGGAAACCATGTTTCCTAAATCTTTAAAGTAAGCTGATCCATCCCCCATCCGCAATACTCCTACACAAATACAAAAAGCTCATGACCTTACTCAGTTCTGTTCACATCTACACAATGAAGTGAAAAGCATTTAATGCAGCTTTAAGCAAACAAAAAACTGTGAAATAAATGTTAAAACGCTGTGGCATGCAAAAGTTTGGGCACCCTAGGCAAAACTTTTCTTACTAGGGGAGTAAAAGAGATAAAGATGCCTAATTTTCATCTCTTTCAGTTTCAAAATAGCAAAAAAAAGGAAAAGGGCCCAAAGCAAACGTTTGGTCACCCTGCACGGTCAGTATTTAGGGATTAAAGCCATTCCATTCTTTTTAGTAGGATTTTTGTCTATTATTCCTTGCACAAGGTATTTAATCCATTCTTAGATTATTCTGAATCCACTGCTCTTTTGAGGTCCATATTTCAATGATGTTTAGGTCAGCAGGCTGTGAGAGCCGTACATATATCTTCAACTTGAGGTAGTTCATTATGGATTTTGAGGTGTGTTTTGGATTATTATCCTGTTGTAGATACCACCATCTTTACTTCTTCTGCTTTATTACACATGGTGTAATATGTGCTTTCAGACTTTGCTGGTATTAAATTGAATCAATTCTTCCCTTTACCAGTGAAATGGTCCCCATGCCACTGTCTGCAGCACAAGCCTAAATCATGATGAATCCACTCCCATGCTTAACAGTTGGAGAAATCCTGCACATTCTTTCTCCAAAAATACCATTGCTTTATGCATCCACAAACTTCCATTTTAAGTCAGGACTTGTTTCCAAAATATATCAAGCTTGTTTAGATGTTTGTTTGCAAATTTCTAATGCTGATTTTCTGTATTGATGAAAGGCGTTGGTTTGATGACTCTATCATGAAAGTCATATTTGTGTCGGTGACAATGCACAGTAAACCAGTGCACCACCGCTCCAGAGTCTGCTACAATGTGCTGAAGGTCTTTTGCAGTCAAACAGGGGTTCTGATTTGCCTTTCTATGAGCATTTCGCTAAGAAGGTTTTCTTGATTTTTCCAGACCTCAACTTGACCTCCACAGTTCCTATTAACTGCACTTTCTTGATTATATTAATAACTAAAGGAATGCCTACTTAATGCTTTGCTATCGTCTTATAGCCTTCTCCTGCTGTGTGTGAATCAGTTATTTTAATGTTTAGAGTGCTAGGCAGCCCATGATTGTTGGGACTGCGCAGTGAAATCATCAGTGTTGATTTAGAATTTAACTGGACCGATAAAAACACTGTAGGGTGTTTATATGCGGTTATATTCCAATCCGCTAATAGCTCTATGCGAAATAAAATGCACAAAATACTATTTAAAAAAACAAATCACATTTATTTAAGTTTTAAGAGTACAGGTTTTGTAATGAATCAGTTTTTGTTTCAATATGTATTCACTATTGTGAAATTGTGCAGTGTATGAATATAATGCAGCATGAGTGTTAATTCAACACCGGAAAGTTTGCTGTGTAGGTTTGAGAAGTCTTTCTTGTTAACAGTATTTCTAAAGCTTCTAAATGGCCTTTCCTAGTGGTGATTGTGAACAAGCCATAGCCCCAACAGGCTAATTAGGGTCTGAGACATTATTTGAGAGTTTAAATCTCCTGGGGTGATTTTTCATTTTTAAATTGTACAAAACATAAATGTCGAAAATAACTTTTCATCATTAACTTCATGCCTTTTGGAGATCATTTCAGCAATCTACTGTATATTTACATTTACAACTTAAATGATGCTTATTTATAAAAAATGTTTCTTTTCATTTTTGCAAATTCAGGTTATAAAGCAGTGGTGTCAATTATGCTTCAATGCCACATAAGACAAAAAGCTATCAAAAATCACTCCATGCATTACAATGGGACATTTACTTCATTTTTTTAGATCCAGAAGTACTTTTTTAATATTCATCAGAGAAAAGGATTGTACTAGGTTTGGACATTTTTCTTTATTCCATTCTCAAGATCATCGTCTCATTGTTGCTGCTTTGCAGAATGTTGGGAAAACTACATAGCAGAGTAATTAATTCTCCTACTCTGGATTAATAGCATGGTTTTGTGTCTCGAGCTACCATGCACGAGCATTTAAATGTAATAGTTACCATAAATCCTGTAGGTCCATGCACGAGCATTTAAATGTAATAGTTACCATAAGTCCTGTAGGTCACGCATCCTTGCCAGTTCATTGCCTTCTCTGGTATACACCTGAGCCAACTTGAAGGATTGAATAATTATCCCATGAATTAATCAGGAAGGAATTGAATAAACTGTGCCATGGCTCATGAAATGGAACTGCTCAAATGTATCTACATGGCTAACAATTAATTTGGCATGGCATTATCATTACCATACCAAATACAGATCCTCGGGTTGACAGAAACAGATTCAGGGATTTTTTCCCCCAGTCAGATGTATTAAGCAATCTGCTCAAGAAGAGATATGCTGTGATCAGAGTGTATAAGACCTGATAGACAAATGTAACATGTACATCTGCATTATCAGGGGTTTCCTTTTCCCGGTAACTGCCCGCTAGATTTGCCAAAGTAATTTCCCTCATGCAGCTTTTAGTGGCATGCTGTGTGGCAGGATCCTTAACCGCAGGGTGCAGTTTTCACTTTCCACAGAATGAATGCTCATGACCATTTTAACAAAGAGTCACAGGAACCTGTGTCCTCCAAGCAGCAATGAATTTTGATCAGTTCACTGGCTCTACTGTCTGTGTGTAAGAGCGAGAGAGAGGGAGACTCATACACAGCTTCCACAGTAATTAAGATTACCGAATAGCACTTTTTAATGTGCAGAGAACAGTAGCATTTTGAAAATGGACGTTCAAGGTCACTTTAGCATTTCCCAGGTGACCAGTTGGCAACAGATTTAAAATAAGTTTTCTCACATGCAAGATCTAGAGAAGATTAAAAAATAAGTTAAATCTAGACAGTAAAAATCCCCATTGTTGATTTAACACTTTCAGAGTGCATATGAGTCCAACTGGACCTATATTAACACTGCGGGGTGGTAATTCAACACGGACATTGGCTGTGTGGCTGGATGGCCATGTACTAACAGAACGCTTGTAAATACACGGTGGGCTAAAATGTTTAAGCAGCTGATGATGCATAAGGTTGCAACTAAAAGTTTATATTAGCTGTCAATTGTATAGTAATGATTTTAGATACAAAAGCACTAATCTAAGTAAGATGTCAGTACATACAGTATTTTGTGATGTAGTTATGCAGAGGTTTAAACAAAGAGCACATCAATGAAATGAAATCCCTGAAAGATTTTGTTCAGTGGAGAGTGCTGATCAATACGTCATTACATCAGCACACTGTCAATATCTGCTTTCTAAACAAAATGATCATTGTTGTTGTTATTATTATTATTATTATTATTATTAGCATCATTATTGTTGTGGTTGTTGTTAAGGTTGTATTATTTTTTTATGTTGATTATATGTAATATAAAACAACCCACGATGCACATTTCTACTTTTGTATATATTTGCAGAGGGGGACATGAGAAAAAAAATGAATCACATTGACTACACTTGACTAACTGCTCACTCGACTGTTCATACCCTTTACACAGCTGAGGAAAGACCACTTCATTGTACATTTCAGATCATCAGAAGCATGCTTCTTACTCAACAGCCATCTGTTATTTTCAGTCTTTATATACAGTTAAAGTTAATGTTTGGACAAAATATCGTGTAGACTCTCCAGGAACATTTTCACACCGATCTCCTTGACAAATTCTCAGGGCGAGTAAATGTACTGAACAAACAGGGCAGAGAAACTGTTGGGACATTATTTTAGGCACATTAGAGGTTAGAAACTAGTTCGGAGGAAAGGGGGCAAAAAACACAGTTTTAGTTTGATGCAGTGAAGAATGCAGTGCAGTATAGATGACGATTAAAATGCTGCAAGCCTGTTACACTAGTGTAGAAGAAAACGGAGCAGCACACTGCAGACAGGACAAATTAGATTTACATTTAAGCACATTTATGCAAATTGACATACAATAAGGCTGCGTATAATACAAGCAGCTAGGTCTCGAAATGGCTGCATTGACTAAGACATGAGGAACAAGTCTGAGGAGCCTGATTTCAGACGTTCTCCCACAAGTTAACGGTATCACCAGGCGTATGTTCACTCACAGACCATCTGAAGTAAATCAGTCTCTACACCTGGATACATGTGCTAGCTCTAATAAGTTAAAGCTGGGCACTTTGGTGCTTGAGTCAATAAAAACTCATTAGAGCAGGAGCTGGCTCCAGTGCGAGTGTCCAGTCCAATGAGCTTCGCATTTATTCTCCATCACAGGACTGGATATAGAGCAGCATCGATCCTCCCCTAAAGCTCATTTATTTGTAGGAGGGGGAATTGCCGTAATGTGGCTCTAACCAGGACTTTTGTCAGGGGACGCTTTGCTTCCAGCTGTGATTATTCCCATGTGTGTGTATATTTCTGTGTCAGATAAAGGGTGGAAGAATGTGCAGGAATGTGATGTTTTAAGTTTAACTTTCCGGATTCAGATATATGAGACTTTTGAGCTCGAAACATAGCTGTCAGTTTATCCGCTGTCATTCAGCGTCTACATTTGTTTTATTTACTTCTGGTCCTCCAGCACTGCCTTTTTTGCAGCCTGTGCAACAACACACCTTCAGTATCAGTCCATAAAAAGCTCATCACTCTAGTTATATTCCTACCGAGTAGTTACAAAATGGAGATTCAGTTATTTTTTTGTTAGTAAAACCTTCTTATGCAGTGAGGGAAATGAGGAAGTGTGAGAGAAAGCAAAGCTGCGTTATTTATTCTTTTTATTTCTTTCTTGAGTGCGACTTCGCAACTTCCATTAGCAAACTTAAACCACTGCAAAAAAGTAATCATCACAAATTGCACATACAGTGTTTCCACTGTCATTAGTCTGTTCACGTTCAAGGTTACTGACAGCTTTCCTGCTGTCACCTCTCTCTTTCTCTCTCTCTCTCTCTCTCTCTCTCTCTCTCTCTCTCTCTCTCTCACTCTCTTTCTCTGTCACTCACATTTTTTACTGCAAAATAAATAATGTATCAATTTACTTTAATGACCACACACAGATGTAACCACTCACTCATTCTCTCTTTTTTTTTTTTTGCTCATTCTCTGAGACTTTCTCACATTATCAGCTGGTGCTTAAAACCACAATGTCACTGCCACAGTGTTCTGTATCTTTGTTCAGCAGCAATATCACAGGGTGAACACGCATGCACGCGTAAAAAGAAAACCAGGCTTGTTTTCATGTCAGTGCTGGGGCGACAGAAATATACTGTTAGGAAAAATATAGAATTGTAAATGTCTTAAATGAAGACATAACAACAAATCATTTCCTTATAAGAAAGATAAACTAAAAAAAACGTCTACTTGACTGGACATGACAAACCAAAAGGCTTTACTGATGATTCTGTAGTTAGTTGGCCAACTGTATGCTTGTTGTTACACCAAAGTGTTGGTTTTTCTTTTAGCAGCTATCTGCCCTTAGAATGAGACAGCACCTATCAAATTATGAATGTTCCAAGAATATCTTTTATGAGCTGACTACCTGTAAAGCCTGTGTATAATAGTTTTAGATTAAAATCCCCAACAAAGCCGTATTCTATGTGGTCTAGTGTGGAGGTTCAAGGTGAGTACTCGAAAACTGATGGGTTATTGAATTTGTTACACAAAAATGGCAGTAATTCATTAATACATTTTTAGGTTATTTAATTTGCATCTTCTCTCCAATATTCTCCAGCCTACTCATAACAAGGACATTTTATAATGTGCTTTAGTAGACTAATTGGTTTTCTGTCATTGTCTGTTTTATATGCCAATCCCAAGAGGTTGGAGAGAGGAACACAATTATTTTGTTTTCCATATCCTGATTCAACAGCAATATCGTGTCTCGTGGAGAACAAAAAATGAGGAGCACAGCTAGGAGAATACTGAGAAAGCTGGCATTCAGTGGCAGAGCTGTTTGAAAAATGTTTGGAAAGAGCCTATTGATGTGAAGGTTGTAGAACATTTCTGCTCCTATGTCTAAAAAGCTTCTCATAATGCTGCATTGTTTCTCTGACTATTTTTAAACCAGGGCTACTGGATAGGTGTAGACCTTCCGTGCCCTCTCTGTGCCACACATACTCTTTCTCGCTCTCAGTCTAACATCAGATTGTCTCTTTGCTGTAATTTGAATGTGAATCTAAATTTAGATCCAGTGTGTGGTACACTCAAACTGACCATATGCATTATAATTACAGTAAAACATTTTCCAGATCTTTCTCCACACTTCAATCTCTCCCACTTCTTTCTCACCAAAATACATATTCGTCTTGCATCAAGTGGTTGATAAAAGTTGTAAAGCATTTTACACAAAAACATTTAATTGCTTTGTTCTCTGGGGGGACTTTACTCATGAATGTAAATGGTGCAGTGCAGTGGTTTATAAAGCAACTTTTGGATATCTGATCTGTTTCTTCAAGCTGAATACAAAAAATGTGATGCATTCTAACCCCAAGCCTGCTAAACATCCTGTGCTCTGCGAACTGTATGGAAAGATTGATAGAACTGCAGAACACACACCCCAATGGACTGTTTATTTTCGCTGGAGATGTGAATTTCATGTCAGTGCTCCCTAAATTCCATCAGTATGTGGACTTAGGGGGGAAAACACGCTGGATCTTGTTTAATGCCTCACCCCCCACCTTGGCTACTCAGACCACAACTCTCTTACCTCTAGCTACATCAAGTGCACCGATGATGTCACTGTCTCCAAGAACATCATCTCACGACCCAACCAGAAACCATGGCTTTACCGCTGAGGTGCATGCATTTCTGAAGACCTGAGACTCTACCTTCAGAGCGGGGGACAAGGTGGCCCAAAGAGCAGCAACGGTCAAACTGTCGTGCACACCCAGAGAATCCACAATCACTTCAAAGACAGCAGTGATACACAGAGCATGCGGCATGGCATACAAGCCATCACCATCTACAGGACATCATCACCTGCCTGTGACAGTGATGGCTCCCTTCCTGAACAGCTTCTACGCTCGGTTCGATGCACAGAACGATGTGACAGCAAGGAAGACCATCCCTCCTCCAAACGAGGTGATGGGTCTCACAACGGCCGATGTGAGGAAAGCTGCAGGACCAGAATATCCCTGGCAGAGTGCTCAGAGAATGTGCTGAACAGCTGGCAGATGTTCTTACCAGCATCTTTAACATCTCTCTGAGCAGCACCGCCGTTCCAATAAGTGACAAGACCACAACCAGTGTCCCCGTGCTGAAGAAGTCTTGTCCTGTCTCAATGACTACCGTCCTGTTGCACTCCCATCATCATGAACTTTGAGTGGCTCGTTAAGAGACACATCAAGACCCTTCTGCCACCCTCACTGGATCCGCTGCAGTATGTATCATCATATAACCATTCCATGGACAATGTCATCTCCACCACACAAGGACACCTATATTCGAATTCTGTTCATAGATTTCAGTTCAGCATTCAATACTATCATCCCCCAATACCTGATTGGGCCTGAACACCTCCCTCTGTAACTGGAGCTTGGTCTTTCTGACCTGAAGGCCTCAGTCCCCCAGCACCCTGGGTCCCCCAGGGCTGTGTGCTCAGTCCCCTTCTGTTCACACTGCTGACTCACGACTGACTGGTTTGGGAATTGTGCCATCTCGGATCTCAAGACCCTGCAGTGGATAGTAAAGACACCCGAGAAGATCATCGGGGTCTCTCTTCCTTTATCACAGACATCTACACCCCACGCTGCATCCGCAAAGCCACCATCATTGTGGTTGATCAGACACAATCCTCACACACACTCACCATCCGTCTCCTCTATAAAAAGCGACTGGACATGCGCTGATCAAACAAGCATTTTTGTTAAAGTAGACTGTTTTTCATCTGTTATCTCAAGTTACTTACACTACCTCAACTCATTACCTCCGAGTATTGGATTCCGTCATGTTGTTGTCGCTCTTGTTTGCACATTTGCATTTGCACTTTATTGCTACTTTGAATCCTTTTGGTGTCTTGTGTATAGTACTTAGATAATTTTTTGTTAATTCATGGTGTTAATTTGTTTCGTCTTAGCTAGTCAGCTAATTAGGTGTATTAGTTAGCAGTTAAATTCATGTTGTTAATTTAAGTCATTAATTTATCTTTTATGTAGCACCTTGGTCCAGGGGTATCATCACTGCACTGTATATGGTTGAAATAACAATAAAAGCCTACAAGACTTGACTTGACCCATTTGGTAGAGATGCTTAACCTAAAACCTGTCGTGTGGTTCTCCTTGCTTGTTTGTCAGCTGTTCCTTTTAAACATGTTACACTGTACAATTTTTGGCCTGATTTCGCTGGCACAGACAAAAAACTGGAATGCGTAAGAGAATGTGACCAGGCAGATTAAGTGCCATTGTGGTCAAAGGCAGTCAACAACAAAGTTCAGGCATATTCAAAAAAAGTTTTTTTTTTCTTCCGAAATTTTTTAATCTATTTATTTTCCATCTAATCCAATCATGCGCATCCTCCAAGACACAAGAAGACAGCGAGCCACATATCAGTTAATAACTGTTGCTCATCACATGATGTCGTAGCACACAGCTCTATCTTCCTTTAGTTGCAAATATGAGCCCTCAGATGTCCACAATTAAACAGTGTTGCTATGATTTCCTGGAGAGAGCATGTCATCTCAGAAATGACCTCCAGAATTGCTCCTTTGGATTCTGGATGTGTGTGGCGTTGTCAGGATTCAAACTTACAATCTCTCAATTGGCGCAAAAATCTTTCCTGTTGTTCCTCCTTTTTTTTGATAAACAAAAAAACTTGAAAGCACAAAATTATATGCTTAAGCCTGAGCAAGTGATCATTTAAAATACTGAGTTGCTCACATTAATAAATGTTATACTAGTTGCAAATGTATCATGCGTGTAAAAACATGCTTATCCCCTCAAGCTCACTTTGATGTTGTCACAAATAGCTCCCAACTGCTTTTATCCACCATTTAAATTGGACAAACTCTAAGCATAACATTGCTACCAATATGCATGTTTCTGTTTATGTGACTCAATTTTCTGCACAAGCACATATTTACAGTAACTGACTGGTTATGTAAAAACAGAATGTTTCTTCTATCAAAGGTCTAACATTAAAGGATATTCATTGTAGAATTTGACATGAAATTGCTTTGTCTGTTATAGAATTCGGCCAAGATTGTGTTAGGATCATCTTGTCTGGTGTGACAATAATTATATTAAATAATTATATTTCATTTAAAAAAATGCTCAATAAAAGAGAATCAAGTTTGACTTTCCAAACTAGACACATCATGGAGTGGTTAACAGGTTTCATCCTGACCAATTTTGTGTGCCTTAATCGTGGTTGCGTTTGATTTCACTGTTAATGGCTGGAAAAAGTTACTGAAGTCGTTCCTGTTATAAAAAGATTATTTTTTATGTACTTATTAAGTCTTCACATGCACTTTACTTCGCCGCTCTTTCAGTGTTCTAGGAGAGGAGGTGTGAATGGAAAACACATAGAGGTTAACCCAATCATTTGGAAGGTGGTGTTTGCTAGCAGAGTTAATTATCAGGTATTTTTTTGTGCAGGGCTGAGCTGCTGGAGATCCCATTTCAGAGGCTTTCCTGGGGGAATTAGGTGTGCTGTCTGCCTCTCGCACGCTACTGGCTGACGCCAGCTTCATTACTGCATCTTCCTTAACGATGCTACGCGAGAGAGTGCCGTAGTTACCACAGTAAAGTTACCATAGTGCTGCTGAAGAACCGCAGCAGTTGTCTTTGAACATGACAGTGGCAGTGTGTGCAGAGAGTGTCAGAGACTCTTTCTTTTGCTTTCATTCATCACATCAATGTCAATGCTTTCTGAATGCCACCAAACTCCCAAATGTTTCCCATTTATGCTTTCATTTATTGGCATTGTTTACTGTGTGCAAAGAGACTAAAATATATTTATTTTGATTTAAAAGTAAAAGTCACAAACTAGGCTCATCTGAGCTCAAAGATGCTTTCAAACGTTTCCCTTTGTGAAGGCCCCATTAAAACAATATGTGGAATTTACAGAATAGAAGGTGATATTTTGTCTTTTACTATAAACTATATGTTGACAAACACAAAGTTTTTACACACACACACACACACACACACACACATGCACAAAAACACATCATTAAGGTGCCTATCATCCAATCCCAACCCCTTACACACAGTACTAAACTAAAAAAAAACACTTATACCTGTGACTGCAACGAATCTCTGCTTTGTGTGCCAGCGGCATGCTGTTATATTTATATCTCAATGATAAATCGAGCAATGAAGCCTTTCTCCAGATTTCCTCCCATGGTTTAGAAAGAGCTCTTATACCAGCAGGTAGCAGACAAATGTCTTGATGAGATCTTGTGCTTCCCTGCATTATTTTACACTGCATGTGGTATTAATGCTATCAATGCTATCACATTGTAAAATCATTCCTGTCTTTGTATATAAATCACAAGGGCAGCGATTTTAATTAGATTGGTTTAATCATATACGGTATACAGTTATAATAATGCATTAATCTCACATTTAAATGCCTTTCATTTATATAGATGTAATTATTCTAAATAGTATTCTAAAACTTGGGAAGAGCACTTTTTTAATTAGTGCCTTCTGAATTTCATTCATACATTGTTCGTTATATTGCAGGCAGCAATAAGGATACAACAAAGCAGAATTCTTTAAGTCGCTCTGGATGAATGTAAATATAAGGATGTGTTGTTTTGGGATAAAGCATAAAACGATACATTAGTTTTGGTTTGCTAGTTTGAAGTCCTGGCGCTGTTAGAGTTCACACTGGAATTTGACTGAAGACTCAACAGAAGGCATGTTGGTGGTGGTATCTTTATTAGCTAAAAACTAATAAAAAGTTGATGAAGTGTAATGTTATACATTGAAAACAACACAAGTATGGCTCCAGATAATAAGAATAAAACATTGCTAGTGCGCTTAATGTTTTTATTTTACTTTTATCCATATAGCCGCCAGTGGCCACCGTCTCCCACAAAATAATAAATAAATAAATGCAAGCAGTGATCTTTAATCTTTTGATAGACTCTTCCCGCTTCTGCGTCTGTCTGCCTGGTATGAGAGCACGTGAGCGTGCTGTAATATAGCAAGGCCGCGTTCAATAACGAGACCGCTCAAAAACATATGATATTTCATTAATCCATTTAACTGTTGTACTCTCCTGGACATAGAGTATTGCAAGCTCTCTTCTCATTGAACACAGCCGCACTGGGCTATCACGTGTGTTCCCCTGCTCTCGTTCTCTGGCCATAGTGAATGTCCTTGAATGCTCATTAAATTTAACATTTAACTTGTCAGTGACTAATTTATAAATGATGTTCGTTTTTTGTTTGTTTTTTCCAAAACCCGTCCAGTACCTTGATAACTAGCGCAAATAGGTAGGTAGAGGTAGGTACCTAGAGGTAGCTTCTACAGTACATCATGCCAGAGTCGAACAGTGAAAGTTCTCAAGTACCATCTTGTGGTCCGAGACCTACCTTCTCAAGTGGACTCAGTTTGCTTGCTTCGTGCACACCAAGGTTCAGATGGCAGCGTTCACATTTGTTTGAGTAACCCGCACTAACAGGGCAACCACACCAGAGTTCATTTTAATTGACCCAAACCTGTCAAGTGTGAACACATCTACAGTAAAAATACTTACAAAAATACAAGGCCTAGTTAAAAGCAAGGAATTGCATGCAAAAATGGTGACCCTACAGTATTCATGTTAATGCAAGAGATAAAGTGATAAATGGGTTCTGCATAGTGAGAAGCAGGATAAGGAGTGTGCAGCCCTGGCTGGGGATTTGTTGCTGGGCCCACTGATGTCAGCTTCAACCCACTTTTGCTGGGATTCCTCTATTAAAGGATTTCCTTCGGAGAAGAGGCACGATGAGACTCGTAAGCATGCCTTCGACCAATTAACAAAAGTAGATGTGCTGCTAATCCAGCTCGATGTTGTGCTCAACCACCCCTAGTTTTCAATTATTTAAGGCAAGTGACACAAGACACTCAAACCAGAGAAGAAACAACTTAACAAAACCCAGTGGCAGGGCATGTGAGGTAAGTGAAAACACTTAACTTACTCATGGCCCTTTTCCATTGGTCAGGCATTCTCAGGAATGTATGATGGTGGTGCTCATCCTGGCATGGATTTGCGCAGTTGCCTTTATAGGCTGACTGAATGCAAAAAAAAAAAAGGTTTTTCTAGATAAACATGAGGCAATGCTGAACATGGGGTGAAAGAAAAGAAGCACAGAGACAAGAGCAGTTCTGTGTAGACTCTAGGAATGTTAACTCCGTGTCAAAATTGCGGGCATACCCAAATGCCTTAAATCAACAAACTGTTTGATTGGTTAAGCTCACTTTTACTTGACATTGGATCTCATTAAGGGATATTGAAAGATCCCCTTGACTCTCATATCCCCATGAAAAAAAACAACCTTTTTCACAGTGTTTTGTTTACACTAGTTTGTCATCCTTGTGTTTGGGTTGTTTGTTTTAGGCTCCACCAACACCAATAGTGTATTTTTCCATCCCCTTCATAGACAGATGACTTGGACTGATGGTTAGCTGCAGTGTTGTCCCACTCAGCTGTAACCTCTTCGCAGGAGAGTAAGTACAGCACAATAGAAATGTGCCTGGCCATCAAGTGGGTGGTCCTTACCCTCTGCTACTACCTGCTTGGGACAGTCCCTCTGTGCAGATCACACCCAACTCTAGTATGTGGCTCCCTCATAAAAAATGCCAACACGCAGATCACTTGTCGATACCTGCAGGCACTCTAGCCCATCAAATTTGCCGTGAGCGAATGGCTGTGCCACAGGTGGCTGTGGTGGATTTCCTCTTTAATTCAGAAAGATGTGTTAATTAGTTGATTGGTTGAATCAAACCAGGTGGAATGGGGTGCAAAATGTGTTAGAAGAGGGAAAGAACCAAAATGTGCAGGATAGGTGTTACCAAACTTGGGAACTTTTGCTTAAAATGCATCAAACAGTATCCATCTTTCTGAAACTGACTTGTGAAAAAAATGTCTTTGTCTTGTAGGTTTTTTTTTTCATGAAGAGTCATGTGCAACAGACAGCAGTAGGTCAGCGTTTGACCTAACTGCTGAAACTCATTTTTCTCTTTCTTATGAATAGGAGATGGTTCATTGCTCAGTCCTGCTGAGGTGTATAGGCCAGAGCTGAGTAGCAGATGGAGAAGTGCAGTGCTGAGAAAAGAGACATTATAAATGTGGTCTACGTATAACCCATTCATCTGTTGTAGTGATTATTGAATAAAATAATAGCTTATGATTAATTTTCTTTCTTTGAAATGCAAGCATTGAGCATTAACAGCTCTTAATTACAAGATTAATTAATAAAAGATTCAAATCATGACATTACATGATATCTTAATTGCTACTGCAAGATTTTGAAACAAATGTTTGCAATTCTGAATCTAACATTTGCAAGATTGGTGTCTGCAAGTATTTCTGTACAATTATCTTAATATATCTGTTACATAGCAGAGTGGCAAGACTTAAAGAGTGGGAGTGGAAAAAGCAAAGTTGACCACAGAGTGCAGAATTTTTCCTAATCCATTCTTCTCTCTTGGCGCTATCTGACTGGCCTGTGGCTATTTGCTCTGGACCATCAGACCATTCATTATTGAGGGATGGAGTGGTCGATACAGGAAACAAACTCTTCAGCCAGGCAGTACTGATACAGCACTTTTATCTGAACTCTAAATGTCATTGAGGGCTTGAGAATCTCTCCTGGATCCAAGTTCTCAGCACTGGTTTGGTCTGAGACCTGAAAAAGTACCTAGTGAAGGACAGTGTGAAATACTTTTGATATACTGCATTTCTTGTGGTTCTTTCTTTCTTTCTTTCCTTCTTTCTTTCTTTCCATATATTTATTCATCTGTCTATCTCAGTGGTCCCCAAACTTTTTTACACCACGGACCAAGACAGTTTTCCAAGCACAGATCGCCTGTCACGCGCTTGAAACAAAGCATAATAAAGTGCACATACCATAACACAGAATCAGTGTGAGCACTGAGCTTGTTTCCCCGTGTCCAGACGTTCCCATCTAGTAGTGATGGGGGTACAGTGACACTTGAAGTGTATTCCTCATGTCCGTAATGCTCCGTAATTTCATTTTGTTGCTGTCACTGCAGACAATCTCGTCTCAAAAAGATAGGTTGCTGGAAATGGAAGGAGGGTTTGTAGTGCTTTTGTGGTGATTCTGCCTTAATTTTAATCCAGAACGTTGGCAGAGTTAAAGTTGTTTCAAACACACTTTTAAGGCTGCATTTATTATGCATAGCGGGCTTGGAGCATGTGAATCACCTGATGTGCAGACAGAAGAGAACAGGGGACGATCTGACGATAAAACACTCTGCAGACGCTGGTAGTCAATAAAATGGAAATAAAATAGAATATATATTTTTCATTCACTCTGTGCGGCCCGGTACCAAATCATCCACGGCCCGGTACCGTTTTTTGTGTCCTAGTGCTTGGGGACCACTTGTCTATCTATGTTTGTCAACCCTGTACAATTTAAAATATCACCATTACTTGAGAAGGTGATGCAGTCCTGGAAACTCGGACTCTGAACATATCGCCATTTATGTTTTGAGACACATAATGCAGGGCAACCACAACAAAATGTGGACGTACCACTTTAATCAAGTGCAGCACATTCATGCTTTTTCCATCTTAATTGTATGACTGTTAAGTTATTTTATAATAAATAGAACAATTAACAGAAACAACAATGTACTGTTTTATTTTATAGAAGAAAAATCAGTGCTGTGGTCCTTGTACAATTTATGTTATTGTACTTTATGTGTTTTTAATGTTTAAAGTCAAGGCTTAGTGTCCTTCTCCAACATTGGGCCACATAAAACATAATAAATAAATAATATAAAGTTGGACTTTGCCACTCCAATACCTTTATTTTTATTTATTTATTTATTTATTTATTTTTTTGAGTCATTCAGGGGTGGACTTGCTGGTGTGTTTTCCTGCTGCTCCCTAACCCAAGTGCACTTGAGCTTGAAGTCATGAGACTATTAATTAACTGTAGTTGGGTAGTATTAAAAGTTTAGCAAACTAGGACAAATACTATCAAGTTAACTCTGTTCCTGCTTAGATTATTGGTTGTTGCTTGCCATTTGGTTGATTTGAATGTACATGGGACATCACAGGCATTGTCTCACAGAGTCCTTGGATCGATGCAGAGCTCAGTTTACTAACTTTGGAGTGCTCTTGTGGGTTTCCATAAGGTTCTCTGATTTCCTCCCACCTCTCAAAACATGCCAGTAGGTGGGTTGGTGACTTAATACTGTATATGAAAGTGTATGTGTTGCTTAGGGTATATTCCGACCTGTCACCCAGTGTTCCTTGGACAGTCTCCAGATAAGGAGATTTCTAAAGATACATAAATGATAAATTCATGTACAATTCAATGTACATAGAAAACTATGTAGGGCCTAGAGAGATAGTGCCTCTGATCAGCTTGAAAGCAGGAGGATAAGGCACTGACGCGCTGAAGTGTCTGTTTGTTTTACTTGCATTGTTTCCAGGTCTTCATAGCCTGGTACTTTAAAGATTGAAAAGTACTGAAGTAATGAATTAGTTTTCTCTCCCTTGCACTGCTGTCCCATGCATGCTTTGGTTTCTTTTCCTCCCTCTCCAGGTTGTCATTAAATGTTGATGGGGATCAGTGAAACCAATAATCTCACTGCAAAAACATTGCCAGCAATCAATAGGTTTGCAGCACTTGGGGCAGGTGTAGCAGAGAGACAGGGAAAGAGGAAGAAAGCTTTATCTATCAAAAATTAATAAAGAATTCCCACTGGGGACAGAGAAGAATGCCAGCGATCCACTCTCAGTCCCAATTAAGATCCTCAGTTAGGCCTGCTGGTGCTTTTGCGGTCTGACTATCAGTAGGTATGTTTCATCCAGAAGGAAGAACTTAGAATGAAGAAACTCAAGAACAGAAGATGCAAAGCGGGTCTCTTAGGGAGCCAAGCACACTATCATTTTACTTGTGATTAATGCATATCCACACACATCTTTGGAAGCAGCCAGCTAATGGCAGGGGTTTAAAGACTTAAAAGATAGCATAGTTTATCTCATATTTTATAGGTAGCATCTTTAAATCCCTTTGCTTTTCCTGTGTCCTCCAGCTCACACATGTATAACTATGTATAAATTTGTTTTATCACAAACTTTGTTGGTTTCTTTCTTTTATTCTGTTGTTCTTTATGAATCTGTGACATTCTAATAGGCATGATTATTTTATACAGGTGAGGGAAACTTGGATATGGATTTATATCGATTTTTATTAACCATAACAAAAAAAAAAAAATGTTCTCCAGCCTTTTGAGAATGTTGCACAGTTATGCTTCATCAATCAGTTTTTATTATCTGTTTCAATGTATAGCGCTAAATACTTTGCTAGTGATTCTAATAATGATTTATTGGTGTTTTTTTAATCTGACCACAACCCTGAAACAAATTATATTTCTTTCATCCCTCATATTTTACTCCACTGTCATGATGGCAATAAACCACAAAGGTAACAGGGGAAAAGTGCTGCCTAATATAAGTTTTTATCTGTGTTTGCAGTGATGGTGCCCAGCTTCAGCTCCATGGCCGCTGCTAGAAGGTGTAGCTCCATCTACAAGGGCTTTGCCCAGTGTCTTCTGGCCCTGGGGGACAGCTTGTCTGTCAGCAGCCAAAGAGAAGAGGACGTGCATGAGATCGACTCAGTCTGCAGGTCTGTAGCATTAGGCTAACACACACACACACACACAGCACAGGGATGTTCTCAAGCCGAAACGAAAAGATATGAGAGTAATGCATCAAAGAAATCGGTTCCCTGGGTATACAAACCTTTGTGGCACTATAATCCAGTTCTACTGACACACAGTGTAATTCATTCACACCTCAGCATTATGTGTCATACTCTGCTTGTGGCATTGTCAAGGACATAATAGGTAATACAGAACATCATGGCTCACTACCACAGAAACTCATTCATTGACTTTCTTCCAGTGTTTCCATTTCCATCACATCTATCCTCCTTGTTTACGGGATTCCTGTCAATCGCTAGTCTGGGCATCCTTAATCCGATTTATACAACGTCACCTCCATGTCTGCAGCAGCTACACGAGTAGCCAGTGTGTCTTAAAACAGTTCCATGTGTTTGGAATCACATCATATTTAAAGTGACTGGGTGGCCAGAATCATGACAGCAGCACTATAATATTTTATAATTACACCACAGTGTTGTTGAACTCCCCATTTTAATTCGTCAGAAGTTGCCGATTAATTTTCAGCATTGACTCTTAGGAAATCTGTATAATCCTTGATATGGTGACATGCATTTAACATTTATTGAAGGGGCCTCTAGTGTCAACCTAAGTCAGTAAGTCAGTTTTAAACTATCGTAAAGTCTTCAGGAAAGATAGTGATGTTTTAAAAAAAAATATTTGCCTTATTAACATAAAAGTGAGGAAACGAGATGACCCGATTCATAACATTAAATCTACTATAATCATAAATCCATAAAAAGGACGTTCTTTAATTAAGTAGGAAATAATTACTGGCACATTGTTGTGGTTTGTAGTGATCATTGCTTTTATATAGCAGCGCATCTGAACTGTTTTATCACTTTTATTCTCCACAGTTACTTAAAGTGTCCATGGTGCAGTTTTTTTTTCTGTGGTTTCAAGTACCAAATATTGATCTACATGATTCATCATTTTTCAAGTACCCTTTATACCTTAGAAAAACAGGTTGTGTTTGAATAGTAATGTAAATATATATTTTATAGAAGATTTGCTTTT
>JAQQZT010000038.1:16965634-16977076 GCA_030068275.1 Clarias platycephalus | reverse complement strand
TATATGCTGAAAGATATTAGAGAACTTTTTTCATCTGTTTGTGTAGTGGAGGTTAGATGTAAAATTAACTTGCGTAAAATAAACACTCTGACATATAAAACATTGTAATCTAAATCCGTGAAATGCAGTCCATGTTGCAGACTTTGCATCCAGGTCTGAATTAAATATGATTAATGGCTTCTTTGTAGGCTCAGGAGTCAAAGTGGCTGTATTTGACACTGGACTTAGTGAAAAGCACCCACATTTTAAGAATGTTAAAGAGAGGACCAACTGGACCAATGAAAAGACACTGGATGATGGTAAAACCTCAATATATTCTATTATTGAAAGGGCAAGCAGACAACATTTCAGCATTTTTTTGTGAATGTCTGTAAGTATGTTACATTGGCACCCAAGTTGTTTAGTGTACAATATAAAAAAAATGTGTTCATAGGTTTGGGCCATGGTACCTTTGTAGCCGGAGTTATCGCCAGCATGAGGGAGTGTCAGGGCTTTGCTCCAGACTCTGAGTTGCACATTTTCAGAGTCTTCACCAACAGTCAGGTACATGAATATTGATACTTTTGCTTAAGATATTTAAATAATTATGTATGTTTAGTTTAATCCATTGTTTGCTTTATTGTGCAAAATATTTTGCTGTATCACCCTAGAATTGTCACTGCTTAGTCTACAAAAAGATTAATATTGACTGGTTCTCATGTGGGCATGTTATGAATGTGGTGGAAAGATGTTTCATTTTAAGCCTGTCCACATTCATCTTTGTATTTATGAAAAGTCCTTAGTGAGAGAGTTCTCAGGTATAGTCATTCATACAGTTCATAATATTTGTATTAGGTGTCTTACACTTCTTGGTTCCTGGATGCCTTCAACTATGCCATCCTAAAGAAGATCAATGTCTTGAACCTCAGCATTGGTGGGCCAGACTTCATGGACCATCCTTTTGTGGATAAGGTGCTCATAGTGTCTCTTGTTATCATTGCTGATGTTAATACTGTATGTACCGGGATGTTTTTATGTATACACACACACAAACTTTTAGTGTAAATTAATTTGATTCAATATTAGTACACAGTATATGGGCCTACTATATATAGCAATTTTACCCATCACTAGTCTAAAAATCACTTGGTCATCAAGTTGAGTTATTTTGACCGGTTTCATAGTTTTACTTCCCATCTTTCCACTGCAGTGTGCTTAATTTTACAGAGTATAATGGAATTTTTAACTTTACTAGTTGATAAATTAAACCAATTTTGACCCAGAGGTTTTTTTTTCTTGATGCACATAATCAATTAGAATTTTCTTTTCGTTTTCAATTTTACATACAGTATGTCCAAGTCTTAAAATTGCAAAAAATTATTTTATTTGTGCAAAATAAAGTACACGGCATAGTATATAAAAAATTATTAAACTTTTTTTACTCTGAACAATTTATCATAAAATATTTTAAAATTTTAAAATATGTATGATCATGAAAATTTAATTATTAAGTAGAGTAAACTTTCATTTACATCTTAAATATACCGTGAAAACAATTGATGTTCTCTGCCAGGTATTTAATACACCACCATCTGCAAGAATTTACAGACTGAGAAACACTGCTTGTGTTACCAGTCAAACTCTGGACACATTTTTTTGTGAAATAACATAAATGTCATTAAGTAACATCAATAACAGTCTGTTGTTATTTTAAGAAACAAATGTTATCCGTTCTGGAACAGTTCTTGCAAGAACAGTGCTGTCAAGTGCATTTGCAAAACCCATCAAGCACCATGATGGAACTGGCTCTCATGAAGACCGTCCCAGGAAAGCAAGACCAAAGCTCGCCTCTAAACCACCAATTAACAGCACCTTGGATTAGAGCCCTTATGAAGAGTATCTGCTACTTATGCTCTGTACTGTTTTACAATATAGGAATATCACGTGATTTTTATGTCTCAGGAATAAATATCTTAAGATTGGGTTTTCATACCAAGTAGTCTGATCAAAATGAGCTCAGTGCAAAATAGATTTTGATTTAATGTAATTTGGTTTCAAAGGTGCATAATGAAAAAAAATAACTAGTATTAACCAAGCATTAAGAACGTGAAGCATTCTGTATTTCATTCAACCTTTATGTCCTTTTTTGTTTTGTAATTCCATATTGTCCAGAACACATGTCTACAGATGACTGTTTAGTTTGTTTACATGCCATGTTTGTTCAGTTTGAAACAACTCGGTGTTGAATCACTTTCTTGCTGCAGTGGAACGGTGATAGTTTGCTTGGAACCAGACTGAGGCTACCTCATTCAAAAACAGATCATTTGTTTTTGTTCACACCCAAGTACAGTTCTTACCCGCCCAAACCAGCCACACAAAGGGGTAAAATGTACCATGGTTTGATTCAAACTACCTCAAAACGAGGAATACATTAATTTGTGTATGAGAAAACAACTTTAGACTAATTAGAGTAAAAAATAAATATCTTTTTATACTTGTACATTGGGAGTCTAAAAATAAACCCGCCTGTAGTGTGTAGTACTACACATATCTGAGCGATATCGGTTAACCTCCTTAGTCTAACCGAGAATCAGCAAATAGAACACAATAGTCAATCATAGATTTTCATTCATAGCACATTAACAAACTAAATGCTAAAGGGAGTGACATCTGGTTACTCAAATATTCACACCCTGCATGCCTGTATGAAATTTAATAACACTTTCCTGGCTTGGCCCCAGGTTTGGGAGCTCACCGCAAACGGAGTTATCATGGTGTCTGCTATTGGGAATGATGGCCCTCTTTATGGGTACGTATCAACGATAAGGAAGCCATGCAATTTATTGTCCAAATCCTGGTTTTACATTTTTCTGTGGAACAAATTAATTTATAGTTTGTATATGTGAACATTACAGGACTCTAAACAACCCTGCTGATCAAATGGATGTGATTGGGGTCGGAGGAATTGATTTTGAGGACAACATTGCCCGGTTCTCCTCTCGGGGCATGACAACATGGGTATGTTTCTAATCAGCACCACTGAACTGCAGTCCTTCCCTTAAAGCTTACGCCCAGACTTGTTGTTGCATGCCTAACAACTTGTGCTGACCTAGAAAGGCAGAGATATCCCTCTTAGAATCTGAAGGCAGAGCTGGTATTTTAGCCCGTTCACCTAGAGGAAAGATTCACTGGTTACAGCCTGAGGTTTGCTTACACTTCAAAGGTCTCTTAAGAGTCATTAATTCTGTCTAGGAGCAAAAGGCACTGAATCATACTTGAACTGGTTTCCTAATATAATGGCCAACTATTCTGTGTATTACCAATGAGATATGATCAGTACTTTTATTGTACAAAATGAGGCAGACACATAACATGATGTTTTAAATGGATGCAGTGAAATCCATCGCCTATACTGCTTAATCCTGTATTCAGGGACGCAGGGGCCCTGGAACATATCCCAGGAGACTTGGGGAATGAGGCAGGGTACACCCTGGACAGGGTGCCAATCCATCTCAGGGCACACACACACATACACTCTCATTCACACACTACAGGCAATTTGGAAACACCAGTTAGCCTAATCTGCAGCTCTTTGGACTGTCGGAGGAAACCCATGAAGCACAGGGCGAACATTCAAACTCCATGCACACAGAGATGGGAATCAAACCCAGACCCTGGAGGTGCAAGGCTACAGTGCTAACCACTACACCGCCGTGCCGCCCCCAGTGCAATCTAGACTTATATAATTCTAAAAATCTTGGCGGTATTGATCCTAAAAATATCTGTTATTGTTTTTTAGGAGCTTCCTGGTGGATATGGCAGGGTGAAGCCTGACATTGTGACATATGGCTCAGGAGTTCGTGGCTCTGGGCTGAAAGAGGGCTGCCGCTCTTTGTCTGGCACCAGTGTGGCTTCTCCTGTGGTGGCTGGCGCAGTCACTCTTCTTGCCAGGTGAGACACAGCACCACAAATACCTTCACTCTTAGTCTTTTTTTATTTTGTGGGATACACTATAAAATAAACAGATTCTTTTAATGAGGTGGATTTATCTTGAATATCTTCTGACCATATAAGATGCAAGATATCACATCTACTGGCAATTTCCTGCTGTAATATTCATAGAATAGTATTTCTTTAGTTATGGCAAATTGCATTGGGTGGATATAACAACCCAATGTGTTTGTCACATGACTTGTACCATGTTTAATTTTTAGTACTTTGTGCTTCCTGCCATGTTATATATCATATTTTTAAGTTTTTTTTTATTTTTTATTGTACACAGTGGACTATGTCTTTTCTCAGACTTTCAGATTCTGTTTGTACAAAAAGTGGCACATTCTTATGATTTCATTTGACCACCTTTAGCTTTGATTATGGCACCAATGTTGTGGCCAATCCATGTGTAAAATGATTCTTCATGCTCCCAGAACCACTTTTTTTGTACAGTTTGATTCTTTAACTCAACTGAGTCTGTGCGATCAGTAACTTTGCTGAGCCTGGACCTGCCCAGTTGTAGTGAACCTTGGCGCGACACTTGTACAGAGGGCACTACATAAGGGTACATCACTTCATGTGTGTTCCTTCTGACTTTGCAGTGTATGATGTTTGTCATTATCAGAATATTCCTTTCAAAACAAAAATTGTGGACACCATGACTGCCAAATTAATTTTGTTTGCTTTAAAACACCCCCACCGATTCAATTATTGTTCCAATACCTGAATACAGTTTGTATTTTAGACGTGGAGTTTACAGTGCTTGTAAGATTTACTGCAAAGAGGAGCCTGATTTAATAAATATTAAACAAGAGCAGACAAAATGTCCCATTTACACCCACACCCTCCTGTGGGACCAAAGAGTCATTGATGTATTTCTTGAGTGCTGCTGATAAAGGAAAAAAGGAAAATGAAATGCAGGATTCAAAAATCGTATTCCTCTTAGAGAGAAGGCTTCAAATCTTGCTGCAGTGTTGCCTTTTTTATGTACTCTAGGGATTGTAGCAACCCATGGTCTTGTGTACTACACCATATTCTCATTTCCTGGTTCTCTTCAGTGCTTAAATGTGTACCCTCCTTGTGTCCCTTTTTAACAATAACCATGGTCATGTAAATTCAATTTAGCTTGTGATATGTTTAAGTGATTATCTTATGTTACCCGTTTTTTCTTTTTCAACCTCAGCACGGTGTTGAATCGAGAGCTGGTAAACCCAGCCAGTATGAAGCAGGCTCTGATTGCATCAGCTCGAAGGCTGCCAGGCGTCAACATGTTTGAACAGGGCCATGGCAAACTGGACCTGCTCCGAGCCTACCAGATCCTCAACAGCTACAGACCTCAAGCCAGGTACGATACCCACATCAGGCCCATGCTTGGCCACTTTTGCTTGGTAGGTCAAGCGTCTGAGAAACTGAGGACAGAGTCAGGGCATTAACCAGATTACAAAACCAAATAATAGTCAAGTTTAAAGATTTTAGGAAGATGCCAAAATTGTTTTTAGATTTTATCAGGAGGAGACATTAAAATTAAGTTTTAATCTACTGGATAATTTTAATTATTTACAGTTTTTCAGGCAAAATTTTAGGTGAGCAAATATACAAAGGCTTTTGTAAAGACAGGTCACCAAATCTAATCTAATCTAATCCTTTGTGTTTCAGTCTCAGTCCGAGCTACATAGACCTAACAGAATGCCCCTATATGTGGCCCTACTGCTCCCAGCCCATCTACTATGGTGGCATGCCAACAATCGTCAATGTAACCATCCTGAATGGCATGGGTGTGACTGGCAGGATTGTGGATAAGGTAAAAAAAAATATCCTTGGGGTTAAAGCTGTTTTTATGAAGAAAATCCCCTTTTTATTAAAGATGCATTATTACCATGTGACGCAGAAAAACACGTCTTACTAAGGAACGACAAGCTATTTTCTAACAATAAAGTTAGCCTTAAGTTGTTCGAGTTGAGCATGCAAGTTCGGCTGTCCCGAGAACTGACAGAATTGCACACACATACAATGAACAAGTATACAGTGATACGGTCCTGTACACACCAGAGCACACCAGTTCTATGAGCAATGAGACACACACGCTTCCTTCGACTAGATACAGTGCATCCCCAAAAATGTGAACTTTGTGAAAAAGTTAATTTATTTTTGCATTTAATTTAAGAAGGGGAAACTCATATATTCTACCTTAATTAAAAGTAAAAGATTTTTGTTTTAATTTTGAAAACATCAGCTTATAGCTCATAAGCCCATATTTTATATGTCACCGTCACCCTTGGCTTGCTCATCAGAGACATTTCATTCATTCATTCATTCATCTCATTATCTAGACACATTTTTCTCACACATACACACTTCCAAAAAATTTTCTTTTTTAAAATTTCTTTCACTTTTGTGAAGCTGCTTTGAGACAATGACCAGTGTTAAAAGCACTATATAAATGAAATTGAAGTTTTAAATTAAACATCCAAAATATTAGAATATTTCCTAAAATGTATTTAAAAAAAATAATTTGCGGTACAGAAATCCTGTAAAAATGTATATCAATTTATTCAATAAATACTTTCAGGCCTCCTTTAGCATGCAGCTTGCTATATCAGTGCTGCATGGCATGGAGGTCAATGCTTCATGGCTAAGGTGTTATTGAAAATCACGTTGCTTTGATAGCAGCCTTAGGCTAGTCTTCATTGTTGGGTTTGGTGTTTCACAACTTCTTCTTGAAAAGACCATCCAGACTGAAACTTTGAGACCCAAATTAAATGCAAAATTTACTTGAATTTGAAAAGGGGACTTTGGGCCACTGAGCACCTGGGGCCAGTTCTTTATCTTATTAGCCCAGTTACAGTAAGACTCTTCTGATGTCTGTAGTTCAGGAGATGCTTGACGGCTGCAACAGTTGTAGCCTCCATCCTGAAGACGTCTCTGCGCAGTGGCTCTTGATGCACTCACTCCTTGTTAAGCTGTCCTAATTTCTTGAATGAGTTTTGCTTGACAGTATTACAGTAACAGTCATCCCTGTTGCTTGAGCAAATTCTCCTTTCACACTTTCACCTTGTCAACTTTTTGTGAACATGCTTGATACAGCGCTCTGAGAAGTCACTGACCTTCTGTGGCTTACCCTTCTTGTGGTGGCTGTTGATCGTTTTATGAACAGTTGTCAAGTCAGCGGTCTTCCCCATGCGTGTAATGATACATGGTCTTTGTACTGTATGAATAGAAATGTATTTAAAATGGAAATCAAATATTCCAGTATTTTGAGATACTTGAAGAAAAAAGGCTTGAAATTTTCCACTTGATATGTAATGAATCCAGAGTATATAAATTTTCTTTTTTTTAAAATTACATTTCTTTTATATTTAGATTTTAAAAAATGTAAAAATTTCACCAATTCATGGCATCTTGCACTGATTTTATTGACCACTCTTGCTGATACTACTCTACATTCTCAGGTTGGATGGTCTTGTACTTTCTATTATACATAGATAACGTTTAAACATCTTAAATATGAAACTCAGCAGAAAGAGTTCACTGCTAGCAGGACATGGTAGCAACCAGCACAATTTCCTATTCAGTATATTATTATACTATATTATTGAATGTTAAAAACTAATTATGCTCTTTCTGAAAAAAAAAAAAGTATAAAGGCTCTCTTGCTTTATATGTTTATTTTATCATTTGTTCTCGTCAGTAACTGTTAATTTCTTCAACAGCCCATCTGGCAGCCTTATCTGCCCCAGAATGGGGATCATATCGATGTGGCTGTGTCTTACTCGCCTGTGCTGTGGCCGTGGGCTGGCTACCTCGCCGTCTCTATATCTGTGGCCAAGAAAGCAGCATCCTGGGAGGGAATTGCACAGGGTCATGTGATGCTCACTGTGGCCTCACCTGCAGAAAATGATGTGAGTAAAATTAGAAACGTCTGTTGTTGTTGTTTTTTTTGTTCTTTGTTTTTTTTTTTAAAACAATGAAATCTTCAGGAAAGGAGTCTTAAGAGTGTTTGACCATTTTATTTGTGTGTAGTCAGCAGTGGGTGGCGAAATAACCTCAACAGTGAAGCTGCCAGTGAAGGTGAAGATCGTGCCTACTCCTCCTCGCAGCAAGAGGGTGTTATGGGACCAGTATCACAACCTGCGCTACCCACCTGGCTATTTCCCCCGAGATAATCTGCGCATGAAAAATGACCCACTCGACTGGTAGTTGGATACTACTTAAGGATTTATTCAGTTTTACTAACCATCAGTTATTTGAACACTTCCTAAATATTCTTGGTATATTTGTTCAAATAAAGACAGAATAATAGGGTGGAGGCATACATTATAAATTACATTGAAATGAGAAGAAATTACAGATCTGTGTTTGTTTCTATAGGAATGGTGATCATATCCATACCAATTTTAGAGACATGTACCAGCACCTCAGAAGTATGGGATACTTTGTTGAAGTTTTGGGTTCACCTATTACATGTTTTGATGCCAGTCAATACGGTAAGGGTGTAGATTAGACTTTCGATTGAATAATACGATTCAATTTAATAAGATTAGTTTAATAAGATATGTATCCTGGGTTTTTAAATACAGGGACTCTGCTGATGGTCGACAGTGAGGAGGAATATTTCCCAGAGGAGATCACCAAGTTGCGAAGGGACATAGATAATGGTCTGTCACTCATCATCTTCAGTGACTGGTACAACACCTCAGTTATGAGAAAAGTGAAGTTCTACGATGAGAATACCAGGTATCAGTGCCTTCCATGTCTCACTTCAATGAACACACTAATAAATATGCACCTACCTGTAATAGTGTAAAGTGTCAGTTCTCTGAGGGAGTGAGAGTTGGCATACATTTTCCTCTCCATCAATTATAGCAGCACTACCCAGGGTGAGAGTGTCACCCTGTCAGTCAGTGTCACCTGTCTGCTGATGTCACATGAGTAGCAGTTGACAAAGATGCAGCAAACTAGCTTCATATTGAAGGAAGCATGTGATAGCCTTTGCTGTTCCTGCTTGGTAGTTAATTCATATAAGAAAAGAAATGCTTCCTGAGTAGGAAATGGACATGACTAGTCTTTAGATCTGAAATGAAAATCTCTTATTCTGAATTGGTATGAAACATTTATTTTTCTCAAGTTTGTTTTTCTGTGGTTCCTATCATGCTGCTTCATACATGAGGGAGAAACAGCAGACGGGACAGGATTTACATTTGTGATAAAAATAAAAAGAATGACTGAGCTTTTTTTTGTTGTACTTAATACCATACTGTGTGTTGATTTTGTTCTATCTGACTAAGATACATTTCCTTGGCTTTTATATGGCAAGATATGATTGTGTAAAGAAATTTGATTGCTTATTGTTATTGCCACTGCATGTGCTGTATTGCATTTTATTAGTCTCTTCACATCTTGTATATAAAGCCTTGGCCTGTATGTATTGGTGGTGTGAACAGACTTCTATTTGCTTGTGTAGGCAATGGTGGATGCCGGACACAGGGGGCGCCAATGTCCCAGCTCTGAATGACCTCATCTCTGTATGGGGTATGGCCTTTAGTGATGGACTTTATGAGGGAGATTTCACAATGGCAGATCATGACAGTAAGAGTTTACTATTTACAACACCTTATATTTCTCATTTACTCATTTAACTACGTTAAGAATGACACAGTTCATGCAAACAATTTACAATTGTACAAGGTCTATATGTTGTACTAGCCATTGTTCTCTGATCTTTTAAAATACATTTAGAGCTTTGCTAAAAATGCATATGCAGCATTAGTAATATAAACACTAATGTTTTTTAGTAGTTTTGGCAGTTGTAGGTCAATGGTTAAGACTGTCATTGTATAAATAAGATGTAATATAAGTCCTAAGGGTGTCTTTCAATTACTAGCAGACATATGTTTTATTATTTTGCAAGTTTTAATAATTATTTATCCCATGACCATAGAATTTGCTGATGATGCATTAATAATGATAGATTTAAACAAACTTAAATTAAGATGACATGATTTAGTCTACTGCTTAATATGTACTGAATTTTTTAGAATAACCCCAAAATGGTCAACAATACTGTTGAAATCTTAAATAACAATTCATCCTATAGCTTAAACTACAGGGGTTGGACGATGAAACTGAAATGCCTGATTTTTAGACCACAATAATTCATTAGCATGGTGTAGGGCCTCCTTTTGCGGCAGAATAGTGGCCAGGTCACTACGTTGATGCTGGTGGAGGAAAATGTTTCCTGGCTCGCTCCTCCAAAACACCCCAAAAGTGGCTCAATAATATTTAGATTTTGGTGACTGTGCTGGCCATGGGAGATGTTTAACTTCACTTTCATGTTTATTAAACCACTCTGTCACCAGTCTTGCTTTGTGTACCGGCACTGCCTTCAGGATACAATGTTTGAACCATTGGGTGCACATGGTCCTCCAGAATAGTTTGTTAGTCCTTGGCAGTGACGCGCCCATCTAGCACAAGTATTGGGTCTAGGGAATGCCATGATATTGCAGCCCAAACCAATGATCCACCTCCCTGCTTCACTCTGGGCATCACAAAGACGTTGCTGTCTTGGTCATAGATGACGCGCACCAACAATTTGTTCTCTTTTGAACTCTGATATGTCACCCATAATGTTGTGTGCATTTTAATATTTTAAGCAAAACTGTGTTATTACCCTGCTAATTAAACTTTCACACTCTGCTCTTACTGGTGGAATGTGCAATCAATGAAGATTGGCCACCAGGCTGGTCAAATTTAGCCATGAAACCTCTGAAACACTGGCCAATTTAGTGTTATTGTCCAACCCCTATATGTATCTGTGCCTAACGAACAGAGTTTTACCATAAAAATAATGACATACACTCACGAAATGATTAAAGCGCATACTAGGACCTAAACACAACAGCAAAAGAAAATGTGTTGGTTTTCGTACATGCACACTGAAGGGAAAACAGGAAATTATGAAAAACAGTTATCAGAATGTCCCCACATCTAGTCTCTGATGAGCTGGTGTTGTCCCTCCTTAGGTCTAATTGGCTGGAATTGTGGCACAGTTATAATGGAGCCATAACTTGAGTGAGCATAGCGTCGTGATATTTTTACCTCACTAAATACTTTTTTTGGCATGCTCAATACTATTTAAGAATTTTTGAGCATGGGAGATATTGAGAATGTGCAAGAGTTTTCCACTCAGGAATTTGGAAAAGGAAAAAAAAAAAAAAATCTTATATAAACAAGTTAAACTAATAACCCTGTGGTATTGTTGTTAATAATAAAAATTTATTATTATTTTTTTTTTATAAAAAGATTGTACAGTATGATAACTAAAATAAAGTACTGTAACTGTATTGTGGAATAATTTTTGTAGTTAGTGTGATATTATTTCAGAAAAAACTGTAAAAGTATAGGACAAACTGTATTACTTTATACAGGAATCCTCGTGTAAGTCTGTTAATTCTGTCCAAGATGGCGGAATAA
>JAQQZT010000038.1:16945395-16956210 GCA_030068275.1 Clarias platycephalus | reverse complement strand
GATCTGTAAAGTTATTTGGATTTTTACAACATTATTGTTGAAATACACAGTCCTGAAAAAGGGCCGTTTCTTTTTTTTGCTGAGTATATGTCCACTAAAAATAGTACCCAGTAACAAGGAAGGTACTGTTTAGTAATTATTTCCTCGAGAGCTGGATAGAATGTCTTTCTCAGATTTCTACAAAAATGATTGAACAGGAATCAGGCAAAGCCTGAGAAACCTCACACAGACTTGGCGAAAACATTTACAGAAACACGAGTTTGGAACGAGGGAAGCACCGTGTCCTGCCTTAAAGGATTCAAGTATTATTATAGATTCAAGCTTCATATACAGTACATAGGCATATCCATATGGCTTTATTATGAGGTCAAGCTCCGCCCCTGGACCTGCCCGTATCACCCAATCACCCTTCTGAGGGAACTACTGTACATGCGAGAGCTCGGAGTTCCGCGGCCTGTCAGGACTCAGGCATGGAGCCGGAGACGGGGAGAGACGCGGTGTTTCCCGACCAGCGGAGCACGAGCAGTGAGAGCGCGAGGCTGGGCTTCTGCGGCGCCGTGTTCATCATGCTCAAGTCCGCGCTGGGTGCAGGGCTGCTCAACTTCCCCTGGGCTTTCTCTCGAGCTGGAGGAGTTCACGCTGCAGTTACTGTGGAGATGGTGAGTAGCGGAGCTTTTTAACCGAAAAGCGCACACCGTCATCTAAATACAGCTTTAATGAAGACAGTTCAGTAGAAAGCGTGTAGAAAGCAGGAAGAACGTACTGTACTCTCTAAAACTTTTTTCTAAAAATTGTATCGAGTGAAACACGAACAACGTTTAAACCCCCAAATCAGGCGTACACAAAAAAGTTTGTATGGGGGGTTCAAGTCAAACCAGGAATTTTGATTGTGCAAATAACAGAACACAGTTATGAGAATAAAACCCCATTATTGCTCTATATAATTACACCAATGAACTAATGTCCCACTAGTTCACTTTCCCCAGTGTTTCACTAGTGCTTGTACACCATTAAGCGGAAACGTTTTATCAATATGCTGGAGCCAGGATCAGACTGCCTGCCTTACATCTGAACCACTGGCCTCCCAGGAACTCCTGTAAAGGCCCAAACATGCAAATGGCTTGGGGCAAAGGTCAAGACTGTGATTTTTTTTTTAATTAGCACAATAATAAGTTGGTTGTTAATTGGAGGCTTCTTAACTATCTAGCAATAGAACCACATCAGAAAAGGTCAAAGTAGGTTTTTATTTTACCAAGAATTTAGTGCTTCGAAAGAAAACAAAATAGTTTCAGTTTTCACTCTATATGCTATACTTGCTATACAAGACAAAAAAGGGCCTATTAATACTTCTAGGTGGGTACGCTTATGTTTTGTCTCTTTATTATGTTTGTTTGTAAAAAAAAAAAAAAAACATACTAAAATACAAATGGTGTTTACGGTAATATACAGTATGTTGATGTACTATTTTAAGTGCTGGGTTGTGGGGATATGATGCTTCATCTGTCATCTCATTCTTGATATTTTTCCTTGCTAGTTTTCTTTAATATTCCTCGTTAGTGGACTCGTGATCCTGGGCTATGCATCGTCCATCAGTGGCCGTAGCACTTACCAGGCTGTGGTGGGGCACCTCTGTGGGCCAGCTGTTGGCAAACTGTGTGAGCTCTGCTTCATCTTCAATGTCTTCATGATCTGTGTGGCATTTCTGGTTATATTGGCAGACCAGCTTAAAAAATGTAAATAACATTCATGTTATTCATGTTTTACCCAAAGTTTCCTAATAGTTATTTAAAGGTAAAGTGAGTGATGTTTAACCTGAATTTTTTAAAATAATAATTTCCCTACATTTTAACAGCAGTTAATAATACACTGCCTCGCCAAGAAAAAGTCCCTCACTGTAATAATATTTTGTTGGATCGCCTTTAGTTTCACTGATATCACACATTTGCGAATAACATTGTTTTGACAACTTCCAAATCCAATGTTATAACACTTATTTCCATCTAGAGTTTCAGTAATGTTTGGCACAGTTCTTGTATGACCAAAGAGTTGAACTACTAGGGTACTCTAGCACATATCAAAAACTTTCAATAGGACTGATGTCAGGAAATTGTTTTAAAATGATTTCTCATTCTAGCATAGCTACTTCTTCACAATTTGAACCCAATAGACCTTCTCACTGTTGTCCTGGAATATCTGTAAATGTGATAACCCCAGGGATACATGTTCTTCCACGGTTGTTTAATAAGACATTTTCTTTATGGTAAAAAGAATTTTAACTAAGCTGAATCCTGTTAATTACTGCAGTACTTAAATACTTAAATATTTGCGTATTTAAAGTAAAAGGGTACTTCTTTTTGACGAGACAGTGTACAGGATATTCTAATGAAGAAAATATGGGAATAAGAAATATAGCATAATAAAAATTAGTATAAGGAGGTTTCACTAATTATCTGTCAGTCATGTTACTTGTGAAATTAGGGATCTTTCCTTCTTGCACTTGAATCCAGCACATCTAGACTGATTAGTGACTGTGTGGCTTTGGAGGGAAACCTTTTTTAAATTTTCATGGATTGGTGCTAAAAGCAGGTTGTAGCTATTACTGAAAGTAATATATATATATTTTTTATAAATGAATGTACAGACAAAAAAAGTTAAAGAACAGGAATACTTTCAGAATAAGGATGGGAAGGATATATCAGAAAAAGAAAAAAATCTGAACAGTGGGGATACCCTCCTAAAGTATAATAATTTCTAGTAACTATATTGTTGATTATTTTGTTGAATGTAATAGCATTTAACCTCTTCTATGTAAATTCTGCTTGGTGTAAATGTGACAGATGTGCTCCTTTAACTCTGGCTAATGCGTGAAGCTATTATAGACTATGTGCCAATATTCATATGATAATAATTTCCTAACCTTTTACCACCAAAATGATAGTTGCAGTAAAGACTTATGTTGGGCAGTAAGCTAAATGTCTGGTTGGGATATAGTTGGTTGGGATTCCTCATAAGCATAAGTATATAAGAGCACTGATGAAAAAAATGAGCATCTAATATACTAATATTTTAAATATTGAAGATTGTCTAACCCAATATTTGCACATATGTGTTACTGACTTTTGGCCTTATTAACGGCTAATGTTTTGTTCCTGTCTGTGTTGGCTGTGTGTCAGTGAGTATGTCCATATATGAGCTAGTCACAGGGTCAACTGGGAACGAGATGCCTTATTACTGGTACACAGACCAGAGGTTTACACTTTTCCTTGTGTGTCTCTTTGTCATTCTTCCTCTCTCAATTCCTAAAGAGATTTGGATACAGAAGTACACCAGGTGATATTTATAATTTGTAAATAATATATTATAATATACTGTATATTATAATAAAGAAATAATACCCATAATAGGCCTATATTGTATTGATTAAGTAATATTTTTAAATATAATTTATTTAATGTAAGCAATAAAATAAGCCAACGTTTTCATCTTTGTAACTGCAGTGAATAAAAACATTGAATCCAATTGATTTGTATCAAGATGTTATGCTCAAGTATAGTCGTTCATGGCATTTCTCTCATCCGAACCTGATACTTCAATATTACTGAGGTTTATGTGACAAGAATATTACCAAATCCATATGTAGACCTAAAGAACATAATATCATTCTGTTCGATACCAATTTTATTGATTCGACACCCTGTATGTCACTGCAATATCTTATCTGTAGCGCATTAGGTACTGTAGCAGCCAGCTATTTGACTGTAGCCATTGTTGTAAGATATTACACAAGAACAGTCCCTGAGGCCCACCTGTCTCCCTCATACAACAGTGGGTGAGTATTTGACCTCATTTCAGTTTCTTAAGGAGATTGTGTTAGGATTATTTTCTGGAAGATTAGCGATACTTGTTTGTGAACTGTTGAATGCCAATGCCTACTGTACTTTCTCTTTATTCTTTTCAAATGTTTTATGCTTTAACCTCACCCTATTCTTCTGAACTTTTTCTTCCTAGCATGGGCTTTTGGGCTTCCATGTTCAGTGTCATCCCGACAATCTGCTTTGGTTTTCAGGTAAATGTCTTGTGCAATAACTATACTTGAAGTTCAATTTTCATATACAATACTGAAATTTTATCTCGGAATGGCACCTTACACCTTATTTTAATGCAATGTCTTGTGCATGCAAATCCCCTGTCCCACTCTTGACTTATACACCGATCAGCCATAACATTATGACGACCCACCTAATATTTAGTAGGTCCCCCTTTTGCCTTTTGTCACTGGTTCACTTATTTTTTTCTTGGACCTTCTTTTGGTAGGTACTGACTCCTACAGACTGTCAACATCTCACAAAGGCTGCAGTTTTGGAGTTGCACTGACCCAGTCATTTAGATATCATAATATGGCCCTTGTCAGAGTAGCTACAATTACAATACTATTACAGTCGAAATCAGAAGTGGGTGGGGTATATTAGGCAGCAAGTGAACATTTTGTCCCTAAAGTTGATGTGTTTGTGGTCAAACATAAAGATTTGAGTTACTTTGACCAGGGACCAATAGTAATGGTTATAGTTCCGGGTCAGAGCGCCTCTAAAACTGCACCTTCTTTGTAATATTTCCAGTCTGCATTGATCAAGTACCAGCGGAAAGTGCTCCAAGGTATTAAAAACAGTGAACCAGTGACAGGGTCATGGGTGACCAAAGCTCATTGATGTACATGGGCTGGTCCATGTAGTCTGATCTGATAGAAAAGCTACTATACCTCAAATAGATGAAAAGATTAATGCTGGTTCCAGTAGAATGGTCAGAACACACAGCATGTCACTGTTTTTTGATGGCAAAAGGGGGAACCTACTCAATATTAGGTGGGTATTCTTATTGTACTCTACCTATATTATGTAGTTTTTTGTTAAGCTCTTGTTTCATATGTACACGTTTTATCACACATCTTGACACACTTCGCAAATAATAAATAAAGGTGACATTGGTTTTACACAGACATTCATAGCTTTTGCTACTTCTTCACCCAGCCAAAATAATAAAATTGAAAGAAAATACAATCTCATTTATTGATTTCTGACATTGCACAATGCATAGTGGGTTTTACCATAAGTGTAATAAAATCCACATGTGAAGAGGCAGGATCCCTCAACAACACTGAGATAGTCCTGTTTCCAATATTTGGATTTATTACATGTAAGATAAATATGACGCAACATTTCCCTTTCTGATTTGACTCTGTTTGCTAAGATGGATGTTGACCACATAAGCTTATTCTCCTCCATGGTGAGACAGTTTTATGTTGAACTGTAAATTTGCCTGTATGTTGTGTACAGAGCCCCAGTCACCCCTGCTTTATTACCTTAATATGCAGATAGTTCCGATCCAGAGAGTTTCTTGTGGAACTACAGTACATAATCATTAAAATGTTTAAAGTGGTTTAGTTGGAATTGTGTGCTATGTTTTTACATAAACATTTTTACATTTTATGTATATATAAAAAAAAAAAAAACACCAGCGAAGCCATAATCTCAGTCAAAATGTATGCATTTCATTTAAACAACATATTGTTATTGAATGGGAAATCTGCATTGCTGTGGCAGTCAATTGGAATTGTTGTCCTTTATCCAGTGTCATGAGTGCTCTGTTGCCATCTACAGCAGTTTGGAGAATAAGAAGCTCTCCAACTGGGTCAAAATCTCATTATTATCTATGTTTATCTGCCTTGTTATCTACACTCTAACTGGTGAGAATAGAACTTTTTGTTTTTTTTTATAATATAAAATTTTATTAGATCATTTGCTTACATTAAAGGGTACAGTTTTAATGTAAATCTGGATTATAGTATTTTTTTATTAGATTTTGTGATGTGTGATTTTCCTTTTGAATGCATGGTCTTATATTGAGAACATGTGTGTCTTAGGTATCTATGGGTTTCTCACCTTTGGGAGGAATGTTGCTGCTGATGTTCTAATGTCATACAGTGGACATGATGTCATTATGATCATTGCAAGGCTACTCTTTGGGGTCTCCATTATCACCATCTACCCCATTGCTCTTTTCCTTGGAAGGTATAATAGACTTTTTGTAATATACTCTGGTCAGTCAAAACAAAAGTATTCTGGTTATAAATTTCTCCATATTTGAAAAACTGGGTAGTATGTACGATCCCAAGAACAGAATATTTGAGTGTACATTCTGTAGGATGGGATTAAAATGTGTTTGCTTGGCCGGATGTACATGTAAATGCCTGTTTAATCGTTTGACATTTTAAAACACTCACAATCAGAAACGTATATTAAATGTCAGCTTTTTCATCACGTTTTTGCAGATTGGTGATTCAGGATCCATTGCTGCGGCACAGAGAGACTTATGAGACCTGCATCAGAGTTGTCTTGACTGCAGTTTGGATCATCATCACTTTCCTCATTGCTGTGTTTGTTCCAGACATCAGCAAAATCATTACCATTATTGGCGGCATTAGTGCATTATTCATCTTTGTCTTCCCAGGTTAGACCGCATGCAGTAGGATGTACCTCACTGCATCATTCTGTATGCTGTCACTATATTAGCAGTGATATCGTATACCGTTGCACTGGAGAGGTTCCAACTGTTCCACTGTTCCAACTGTCAGAGAATGAATGATAATGCTCTTGTCATTTACTGGGCATTCCGCTTTACCAAGTGCTGAGTATTTCTGATATCTAATCTTTCAATCCCATCTTTAGATTTCCTGTGTTCAGAATTGGAATGTTTTGATGTTAAATAATCATTATTCTCTCTGCTTGCAGGTCTTTGTTTAATATTTGCCATGCAATCTCAGCCAGTGTCAACAAGAATAAGGTGAGATTGGTGTGAGACTGCCATTGTTGGTTTAATTATGATTTCTTTCCAATTTGCAGTTTGCCGGTAAATTAGGCACTTGTCCAGTGTATTCACTTGTTTTGTTTTTGCAGGTGGATTTTAATTGCATGGGGAATGATCACACTTTTAAGTGGCACATTCATTTTTGGGCAGAGCATTTTCTTTGCTATTATGCAGGTCTTTCATGAGCTATGATTCTTGTAAGCATTTGCAAGTCTGCCTCCAAACAGAGCTCTTTCCCTGTTTTTAACTAAATTTTTATAAAAAAGAATGAATGTAACTAATTTTACATAATGTTGCTGTAAAATTCATGAACAAACTCTGCCTGGCCAAAGTTGTTCTTTGTGTTTAAAACAAGCAAATGTTCAAGAGCCTTTGAATGGATAAGTACTGCAGTGATTAATATATTTCATCTAGCAACAATTCTTATAACAATACCCGATGAAGTGAGTAACTTCGTCATAGAAAAGATGTTAGTGTGTTTCAGAAGGATCTGCATCAAGCAAAGAAAACAACTAAGGAGATTGCTAAGTTGCTAAGTTAATGGAACTGGATGAAGAACTGTGCAACACTTTGTTAAAATCTGGAAGGATACCGCTAAACCGTCAACTTTGTGAAAGAAATTTGGTCAGAATTAAATTTTATTTATTTATGGATTTTTGATTGGGGATCAGTGATCTCAGTTGCACCATAAGCTAAATCTAAAGGAGGAATCACATCATTACAAGATCTTGGCCAAAAAGTAATACAACTCTGGGTGGAAATATGTTACAGTATGACATTGTATATGGTTGTTGAAACAATGCCACTATGAATGCTCATGTAAACAGAGCCGCTTGGCTGGGCAGTGTGTTAATATATGGTGCTGTATCATCTTTTTATGCCAAGTTTTTATGGTATCCAAAATTGTAAGTAATGCAATGAAATCCTTTGAAACATTTTAATATGGCCTTGAAATCAGTTCTGCTCTAAGAGTTTTTTTGTTTTTTTTTAATTACTTGTTAAAATTTTTAAATATCTGCTATTGTTTTTTTTTAACCCTTATTAATACCCTAATTTCCCTATAGATGCAAAAATCTGTTTATCATAGTATGTTTAAATGTGAAATTAAGAGTGTGCACCTTGTTGAGTTCACTGTCCACAGCAATATGAGACGTTTATATAAATCCAAATATATAAAATCTGTAAAAGAAGTATTAGGCATTGAAACCTCTGTGACCCTAAGATGAAGAAATAAATGAAAAATCACACACACATCTCATTACCTCAGACCTACCCAAAAAATACAGAATGAAAGTATTCTGATGGGTCTCAAATCCTAATCCAAATCCAAACTTGATCCAAAGACAATGCCGGGAATAAATACAAACATAAATATGTGTGATTCGAGAGCTATATACTGTAGGTTTTGTAGTATAATTTAGATACAATATAATTTGGCCTTTTCAATTAGCTGTCGCTTGTTACTATAAGCGACTATAATGTCTCATATTACTGAACATTGTTTTACTTTTACTATTTTACCTTTGTTCCATTAACATTTTTTTGAGTATTAAGAAAAGGATTTGGCTGTACTAAAGTGTTACATGCAGTAAGTGTAAGTTCTGTGTCTTGTTGATGAGAGACATCAGAGGAACAGACTGGTTTAAACTGACAAAAAGGCTAAAGTAATGCAAATATTAAGAATATAATTAATAATGACCCAATACTTAATTAAACTAGATTGAACTATTGGAATAGAAAAGTGTCTTGAGGCTCACGGGTCAATGTCTCATATTGCGTATGACACATTTTTCATAATTATATTGACACCCTTTTAATTCATGAAACTTGAAGAAGGGTTAATTGTTAATTGATGTCATGTTAATTGATTATGGAAAGCAGTTAAACTTTTTAACCCAATTCTAAGTCCTGTGATAAAAGATGAAATAAAAGGTGCGAATACTGTAAAAGGAGACACATTTGTCATTCATGTTAGACCTTTAATTCTGTAGAATTACATCACTACATAATCTAGATTAACAAAGTTAAGACAAATATAATATTTGCATCCCTGCAATAAGTCTCTACAATCAAGTTTAAGAGAGAAAGCTATTATTTTTTTTTTACGGAAACATACACAGTTATCAGAATTAGTGTTTCGTTAAACAATGCCATAAAAGTGCCTGTTCATTCTTGATTTCTTATAGTGTTTAATGTATTCAGTTCAGGTGTTACTAATTTAAGTAATATAAAATTAAGAAATGCACAAAATCCATTGAAAGTAGCATATCTAAATACTACAGCAAGATACTGGACATTCATTAGAACATGCACTCATGTGAGGGAAGGGAAAAGTGAAGCCAAGTTTCATGGGGGAGGAAAACGCCTAAGAACGTTCCACAGAGTTGTGGATGTTTGCTTCACCTCGGTTCGGACCAATTCACATCATACAGGAGCCAACAAGCAATTTGACAATTTCCATTCACAAGTACATCAAACCTACATGCCATAATAAGTAATGAGACTGTTTGGTTAGCGGTGGTGAGAGTTTGATTGTTATATAATTCATTAAGGATGAGCAGTTCATTTTCAAACCATTTTAAGTCTCTTTTCAAACAGTGAACTGTTCACTAAATTAGCTTATGGAATTCACAACAAAAGATTGATGAGAATTAAGTGTTACAGGACATGATTTCATTCCACTCAATGTAAATGTTCCACAACCGATATATTTACTATCAATAAACAATCCATATAGTTCTGATTTAAGCTAAAATATTTTAAAGACTGATTTCTCTCAGCATGTCAGATTTCGTCTAGAACTGTAAACTTCGTTTAAGTAAACATTTATTTAACATTCTTTCATTCACGTGATGATGTTGCTCTGGGTCTCTGGTTGCTTGAGGACATTAAATACTGCTGCCTGAAACTGCAGGTCCATAACGTGTTAAAAACCCTTAATTGCTGGAAAAGCGTAGACTATGGACCTACAATGCATTTGCAGTTTATCAAACGGATATTAAACTCACTCAGTTTTTCGGGTTACTGTAATCATTATTGCAACCAGAGACTATCAATAGGTATATTTATCTTTCCACTCGTATGACCCACCGAGAAGCCATGAAATAGTCCAGAGAGTATTACACACTCTTCCTTAAAGCAACCTCAACAGCTTTAAAGAGGACTTCTATGATGTTTTACACTCCTTATAGTCAAACCAACATGTAAACAGTAGTTACACAGAGAGAGTGAGAAAGAGGAGCAGAGATAGAGGGAACTTTCAGAGATCATGGGAGATATAGAGGCTTAAGAAGAGGGGTATATATGAAGGGAAGGCGCGTGGCTATTCAGGTGTAAGACGAGGCCTTCTACCCTGACCGTACGACTGGCTCTGTTCCGTTCAGTCTCGGCTATGGCTGCACCAGGCGGCTAGAAAAAGCAGAAGGGAAAAAAAAATCACCGTCATCAGACATGATGCTAATTTTGAAACAGAACATATCAGGGTTTTTGTAGTGCAGTTATTTTTTGTAAAATACCGAACTCAAATTTATCACAGCAACTCCACAGTGGGTACTTTATAAAGCCAGAGAATAACAGGGCAGAGATGTTTCAAAATGTAAAATTTTGAAAAATCTGCCTATGGACTAAAGTATTAATGATCCACCACCTACTCAAAATGGCACATCCCATGTGGGTTGTTCTGAGAAAGTGCTTCCACAATTATTCAAGGTTCAAGACTAAATTGTGTCATATTTCTGTTCGAATTGTGTTTTTAAGAGGATCATTCCAAAGTGCAGTAATTAGGTATATTTTAAGATTTTCTTTTAGTTCAGACACACTGACTAAGAATATTATATTATATTATATTATATTATATTATATTATATTATATTATATTCATTCATTCATTTTCTATACCGCTTTATCCTATATTCAGTGTCGCGGGGGACCTGGAGCCTATCCCAGGAGACTTCG
>JAQQZT010000038.1:16933419-16945295 GCA_030068275.1 Clarias platycephalus | reverse complement strand
TCCATGCACACAGAGACGGGAATCGAGCCTGGCCAGGGAATCGAACCCGGACCCTGGAGGTGCAAGGCGACAGTGCTTTATATTATATTATATTATATTAATTAATTTATGCACAAGAATGTGTAAAGATTTGTTGTAATTTGTATGTAAATGTATGCAGTATGCAGGGTTCGGTTTTGTAGTTTTGCCTCTCTACACGGCCAAACTGAAATGAAGCAATCAAGCTATGATTAAATTGTAGACTTTCCACTTTAATTAAATGGGATCATCAACAACAATACATTTACTGCTTGGAAATTACTGATGCCCTTTCTAAAGCAAACCTCCTGATTTAATTTAATTTGAGACTGATGTGGATAAAAACAAATATCAGAGATCACTTAAATGCTTAATGAAGGTGCATCATAAACAAATAACAGTAGAAATCAGCTACGTTTAATAGTGAAAGCAACAGCATTTTGACACACAGTAAAATAAGAACTCGAAGGATTGGAAATAATATCTTAGTGACATTTACATTTAATGCATTTGGCAAACACCTTTATCAAGACGACTTACATTTTACATTAGAGTAGTTAAAAGTCAAGGGCCCTGTGACCAAAAGAAAGATCTAATCAGAAAAAAAAATTTGGGAACATAAAGATTAAATGTCAGAGCAATGGATAAAGTGTTGTGTCAAGTGGTCTGATAAGCTCAGATTGACCCTATTTCAGAAAGATGGGTGCTGTGCTCCGGGGTTGCTTCAGTCGGTCAGGTCTAGGCTCAGCAATATTATGTGGCAATAAAATAAAAGTCAGCTGATGACCTGAATGTACTGAATAACCAGGTTATCCCATAAATGGAGTTTGTCTTCCCTGATGGGACAAGTGTGGCTAAAAATTCACAAAGAGACTATAGCACCAATATAATAGGGGCATTTCTTTTGGTTATGTTATCTGGTCTCACCCAAATGAGGATCGGTGCCATTTTGAGTCTGGTTCTTCTCAAGGATTCTTCCTCATGTCAGGGAGTTTTACCTTGCCACCATCATCTCCAGCTTGCTCATTCCAAATCTCTGAATCTATACAGTACTAAATTTCTATTTGCATTGTGTATTTCTGTAAAGCTGCTTTTTTTTCCGACAGTGTTCACAGTTAAAAGACCTATATAAATAAAATTTTATTTGAGATGAATTGAGTGACAAATTAGGGGGGGAAAAAATTGCACAGTACTGAACAGATAAACACAATTCTTCCAAAAGAATTAGTCCCCTACTGACTAAACTGAGTTGGTGTCGTCAAAAGCAATTTTCATTCTCATCAAATCATTCAGTGATCACTTTGGGGAGGAAGAGACTATCATCCTGGTCTTCAATACACACTGTATCCATGTTCATATTTGAAAATAAACCCTCACACCATTTGTGCACCCTGATGTCCACCTGGACAATATAAACATACTGTACTACAAATAGCATCAGTGTTCAGTCATTTCCCAAACAGCCTCACCTGGCACAGCCACAGTGGACATGACCTCCGGCTGGCACAATGTGTCCACTTTCACATGCTGGAAAGCCTTGCAGGCAGCACTCTGGAGGTGTCTGATGAACAAGCAGATACAGTTAAGAGGTGAACAAACAGTGGGCTTATGTACATCTGCTTACTTTTAATAATAGACATTGAAACAACGCGACACAAGACGACATGAAATGAGTCTGTCACGACTCTCTGTAGGAATTCCCCACAATACATTATAACATTCTGGACCTAATTTAACCTGAGCTTCCTTCATTCAATCTGCTAAAATCTATGTTTGATTAAATTATTAATAAAGCACTCGCTGCTGGAGAGCACCATTACTCTCACAGCATGTCCCCTAGAGCATCAATAAGTCATAAAACGCTTAATCTATAGTACAGTAGGTAAGCACTGTAGAAAACACTGCATAACAGCAGTGCAGCTAAGTCAGTGCGGACTCGAAAATGACTTTAGACTGTTATGGACACCGATACTGGGTGATGGACAAGTGAACAGACACTCATTCAGATCTAAAAAGCAAGAACCTTTTCCATTCCTCCTCCCCATCCCAGAACTCATACACAACGAAAGAGAGGCCATCAGGAAGCCGCACTGCAGTCACACTGGAGATAGAGAGAGAGCATGAGCGAGAGAGCGTGAAAGCAAGTGAGAGAGAGACAGAGCAGGGGAGGAAAAGACAGAACATATGTACAGTAAAAAAAAAAACAACAACTCATTTTTCTGCTAGAATTTAATAATTTAATGAAACAAAAAATGATTTAACATTTTAGGTAAGTCATAATTAATAGCCCTGTGCAAAACCCCACTGGGTGGCAGTAGTTCTTTGTATTGCATCCAGCTTACATCATAAGTGTAGATAAACCTGACAGTGTGTATTGACTGCCTCACAGTTTTCATTAGAGGAGGTAATCCTGTGGCTAGTGCGTACAGGTCTGTTCAACACCTGCTTAGAAAGAGAGCTACTGGAGTGGAAAAGCTTTTGTGTCCGCACATTTGAGCGACAGAAAGTCTTTGGCATCCATGTGACTGAATTTATAAATCCTTTATACAGTAAACTCTGGTTTATGCAAGTCTCTCAATTTAAACATCCAAATATGTGACTCGTAAGAAGGAAAATTAATTTAATTAGCAAGATGAATAAGATGCTGACAAAATGTAAAGGCAAAAGGGTATTAAAAAAAAAAAAAAAAAAAAACTTTTATTGGTAAAAAAAAAAAACAGGAAATGAATTACATTTTAATTCCTGAGTAATGGGAACTATCCAGATATCATTCTATTAACAGAATTCATGATGAGAATGATATGGTCAGAAAAAAAATGAAGGCTCTTGACTTGACCAGATGCCTGAGTATAGCCTCTGATAAGCACTACAAAATTAGCTACAGTATTTAAATAATAGATATTATTTTTCTACGTCCTTCTGTGAATACAGTACGAGTCAAAAGTTTGGGCACAAGTACTGTATGGATATATTTTCTAAATTCAGCATAAAAAAAAAAAAAAATGAAATAACACATATGGCACTGGGTAATTAAGCAACAACGACAGTCAGTTGTTATTTTAAGATATGGAAGTCAGCTGTTCTGGAACTGTTCTTGCAAAACTCATAAAGCACCATGATGAAACTGGCTCTCGTGAAGAACATCCCAGGAAAGCAAAACCAAACGTTACCTCTGCTGCGAAAGCTGCCTCTGCTGTTCATGTAGTGGGCTCAAAAATCACCAACTGACAGTACCTCAGATTCAGATTATGATAGCCGTTATAAAGGCTTTACAGAGCGTACTGTACATGTACTGTAAGTAGCAGACACATCTCAATATCAACTGTTCAAAAGAGATTACTGCATATTTTTGATGCCTTTATCTTTGTTTTACGATGTAAAAAGAAAAATCTTGAAAGACCATGGAATTAGTTGGTGTGTCCGAACTTTTGACTGGTAGTGTATTTTATTTGACAGCATAAATAAGATGCACACATTTCAATTGAGATTTTTTTTGCATAATCAAAAGTTCCAGATTGAATTGAAAAAAGAAAAAAAAAAACACGTGAATTTCTGGGATTCACTGTCTAGCTTTGTTGTTTTGCATATATAACTTGAGAAATGTTTGCCAACAATAAATCTAAACAAACAACACTGGCTCTGATTACAGGCACACAGATTTACTGTAGCTTTTCCATTGAATCCAGGTAATGATAAAGTAAAAATAAGTAACATCTGGAAATGACATACGTACTGTTTATAGATTATGCACAGGAAAAGAGCAGTGAAAGTAGAGTACACATGATTAAAATTGGCTCAGCTCATTAATAAATAGATGCGTGCACACACTCACTGGAAACAGTCCCTCTGGGCAGAGACATTCTTCAGATACTGCTTTAGAGCTTCACAAAACTCTCCCAGCTGCTTCTGGGATACCTTCATCTCCTGACGAATCAAGTAGAGGGACTGCAAAGAGAAAGAAGGAGAAAGATAATACGGGAACATTGCATAATAAGCCAATCAGTGGCACAGTGCTGGGAAAACAGAAGGGATATAAAGAAACAAACTGGCTAATGAGTGCCATCTCAAATCCCAGCCAATAATAATTGTGGACACTGACAATCAGGTTTTATTAGGCATCCTAGCACTTAAATGCGCTTCAAATTTATCTCATTTGTTTAAATAAAATAAAAAGAAATAAAACTGTTGAATTAAAATTCTAGCCATAACCCTTAAATTCCCATAGAAAAGAACAATTGCAAAAAAAATTAAAAAAGAAATATATTTCTATGAATATAAACTTCATATATGTACACGATAATAAAAAGGTTCTCCAAAGAGCAAATCACCGTTTTGAGCAAGAATACTGCACCCTGAATATGTGGGTTTTTTAAAAACCCAGAAAGATCTTGGTGGTGGGATTGTTACGAGTTTGAACTCATGATCTTCCATTGTAAGGGCAAATGTGTTAATTGGGAGCTACTGTATAATAGGACTTAAACAAAATGTAACTGTGCTTGATACAGAAGGTGTAGTTTCTGTTACCATGTGTGAGGTGATTCCAAGGTATTATTATTATTATTATTATTATTATTATTATTGTAAAGAAAATGCACTGGGCAGAGTCATTACCATAGTCCTCTAATATCGCTTGTTCCCACTAGGAAGCTACTGTAGTTGCAATTATAACTCTATGGAGCTAAACAGCGCAGTGAGCTTGCTGTTGTGTTATTGTGAAGAAATGTGACCAAAGGAATGGAATATTGACCTATCACTTGATAAAGTACTTAGTAATTAAATGGAATTGAAACAGGAAGGACTTAAGGAATTAAGGCATTATAAGGATTGTAGTATGATGAATGGCTTATGGATACACCATCATATATATATAAAAAAAAAAAATGTAATGTGTAAAAAAGACATTTTTGCAGTGTGATGACTTTTGGCAACTGGGTTGAAATCTGCACTGATTCATCCATATCAGATATCAGGATATCACTCAGAAATGTGAATCCTCAAATATGGTTCCTTAGAGGTCTCTGACTAGCTCTTCCCAAGGTGGAGTAATAAAGACTAATTGAAACTAGTAGGAACTCCAGTTTTATAGCACAAACACTAGTCTCCCCAGGGCCTAGACATAAAGCAAACTCAATCCTGATAATAAACCCAGAACCTCATCAGCAGCACTATGTAACACTTAACACCTTAAAATGCCATCAGAAAAGCTCCATTACTGATCCCAGCCGTTATATGTTATACGTTATATGTACAGTATATATTCGATATTGAGTAGAACTAGATTTTTTAGAAGTTTTTTCTTGATAATATAACCACAGGGTTATTCTGTAAGAATAAGAGCTCAATTTGGACTGACTGTATTCCATTAATTTGTTAGTTTTCTTGAACAGCAAGGAGCCGTCAAAAGCTCGCATTAACCCCAGTGAGCTTGTCGGACTGTGTGAAGATGCCCCATAAAGTAAGCATAAACAATCAAGATGCTCAGTGGGAGATGTGTGTAGTCTGTTATGCGCCCGAAGGCTAGAAAATTACAGTTCATATTATTTTGCACATTTTATATTCTTCGCTTTATCATTACAGTTTTTTTCTTATTGAATTGAATCTGACTGCAGATTGTATTTGGCCAGGATTTGTATTCTTCAAAAAATGTTATATGCTATGCTTTATTCAGTACACCTGGAAACAGACACTACACTGAGTTTTGAGCATTGAGTAATGGGAATTGTTTGAGGTTTTATTTCCCCAGTGTGTGAGAAACGTCTGTGCTCTATGCTGTCAACATGTACGTATATTGTATTTATAAATAAAATAGGACTATGGTGAGTTATTGTTGCATTATAAAAAAAATGCCCAAAATTAAGTGTATTAAAGAGGCTAGTCATGCTTTGAACTCTACTGCTTGTAAAAGTTGGCGCTGGCCTGTTTCTGTGATGTTTATGCTGTAGAGTGTGAATGGAACAGAGTTCTTACGGTGTGAGGTACTGTATGGTGAACACTGGGATGCAACCTTAAAAGAGGATTATGGACATTTTTGTTGCCATGGAAACTGGGGAATACCATCCTCACTCATTTGCCATCTCTCCCACATTCCACCCATCTCTCCTGCTCTTAGAATGGTGAGTAAATCACAGGTTCATCCCCCATCATAATTTGCATATATTTACATAGTGAGCTTCCCTTAAACAGGGTTAAAGCAATGAGGCTTGGAAAATGGAATGGGTGGAGCACCAACAATGCAATTTCTAATTTTAGGCAATGCATGTGCTTTTTCTTCTGCCTTGATAATGATAATGGCCCTGAATGACCAGGATGGCTGGCAGATAAGCTGTTACTGTATGTATCTCCTTCCATGGTTTTGATTTTCTCTCTCCTTCGCCCTTTCTCTTCTGTCAACCTTTGCCAAGCTGCCTATCTCTTTCTGTCCTTTCCGTAGTTCAAATCAATCAGTCTTAATATTTCAGCTCCATCTATATGTGGCTGCATGCTGGTCTAGAAGAGCCCTTGATGACAGTATAAACTTAAAATACTGCAAGGTGAAGACCTTAAAAATAGCTAAAGCTACAGCGATACACAACAGTGGAGACTGGCAGAATGTTTACTCAAGTTTTCACGACCATTATGAGCTTAAACAGAATTTTATTCTATTTAAAAGAGGAGCTGAGGAGCTGAGGAGCTGTCTTAGGGCACCTACTTAATGCTAGAATAAGGGACATGAGGGGTTGGGGTTGAGACTATTGTTGGCATAACTCTTCCATGGCATTACCTGCACTGGCGACAGGGTGGCATAGGTCATTAGAGATGTAACACAAAGTCACTAACTTTATCTGTTTAGTCCAAAGATCTACACCTGTATTTGGTTTTGAATTGACATGACTGATTTTTTGAGTCACGGTCACTAACCCTAACCCTAACCCTAACCCTACAGTGGTAGCTTAGTGGTGCTGGGATTGAACCAATTACCTCTGCATAACATCCAAACACTCATTCACTCCTAGGGGGCAATATAAGATCCAACCTACTATCCAGTCCAACCCACTGTAGATGGTAGGAAGAAACACGAGAATCTAAAATAAACCTATGTAAAAATGAGGAGAACAGGCACTGAATCTCTTCACACCTGAGCCCAAGGACCCTTGAACTGTGAGGCAACAAAACTGACTGGTTGTTTAAGACAATCATAGGAGATAGACTAATAAACAAACAAACGCATGACAATGTGCCTCCTATTGCTATTTGCATCTCATTTGCATTCATAACACATTCATATTTTCTCCCATCTCTACTAAATGAAAACGTAAAAATATGTAAAAGTACGTTTTTTTTCTTCTTCTTTTTTTCACTTGATTAAAAACAATGCATGCATGCAAATACATTGAAATTAGCCAGTGACAGCTGACTGCTGTGAAAATTAAGTGAAATACCACTCAAATGTGCCAAACAGCTATAATTACGCAGCCACCAAAATTACAATCAGCAAAGTGATAGAAATCAACAAAAGCTTTCTCCATGACTGTACTATAATTTGGATTTGTGAAGCATTATTTAAATCAATATGACACTAAATATCAACAGTTTTTCTTCTGAAGCGGTTATTTTTTAAGACAGCGGTTAATTTTTTTTTTTTTCTTTCCATTCAGATGCTTGTAATAAAGCAACTCCTTAAAATGATATATTATTTAAACAATATTTAAAAATATCCCTTATGTCCTTAGAACACTCTGCCACAAATGATCCTACACACACACACACACACACACACACACATATCTTGCACTAGTTCTATTTGTGCTATGACAGCTGAGTGTAAAAGCTAACAAGGATTAATGATGGTAAATGAGAGTGATTCCGTTTCCTCACAACCCTGCATGCGCATATCTTTGTGCAAATCAGAGGCAGGATGCAGATAAGCTCAGTACACATGGATCTCAGAGCTGTAGTTCGGGTGGGGGAGCAGAAGCGCAGTTGCACTGCTGTTCCATTAACATGTATTTTTCATCAGAAACTGTGCACAGTGCTCCCATGAGCCACCAGCTCTCTACCATGGTAACCCGGACATCCCAAAGAGCATCAGTTCTCATTAACAATCCATAATTTCTAATACATTAACGGAGCATGTTGCTGGAAATACAAAAGGATATTCACATGTAACAGATTTAACAGGAGTAAATATACTGTATGAATTGCAAAAAAAAATTTTTTTCATCCGTTTGGTAGTGCACTGAAGTGGTTTTAGTATTTGACCTTCATTTAACATTCTGCCTTTTGCAAAGTAAGCCATTTGGTTTATGAAATTACAACAATCGCACAATCTCTGGCAGTTATGTAGTCTACTCAAATGCTAAGAAACAAATGCCTAGGAATAACTGTTCCTCTAAGAAGAGAAAAGTCTAAGTAGGAACCTCCTCTTGGCCAACAATGCAATTAAAGATTGATGGAATGCACTTTCTGTAGACCACAAAAGCAGCATTTTACCCAACACTTAGAAGGTTGGACTGGTAATGTACCAGGCTGCTTATGGCTCTTATGCTTGGGGTTAAAGGAAAAAATAAATAAATGAATGTCTAAGCCTGCTATGATTGTACGACTGGAGATAAGGCTGTATTGCATTTCTCAGACATCGTAGGTCAGGTGCTGGTGTGCATCACAGCAGGCTAGACGATGCTGTGCATTATCTCCAGATAATCTGGCTACCACTCAAAATGCTACCGCAAAAAGTAGCATCTTACCAATTTCATGCAGCCAGTTAAAAAAGTCCAGGAAAGAAAAACTGCCACAAAATTGATGGATGGAATATTCTACATGCATGAGGCTTGCCCCAGTACTTACTGCACTAGCTGTCCCATCAGTGTCAGTTAGCCGCTGATGCAGGTCAAACCAGACTGTCTGTAACAGGAACAGAGACAGAATAACCACTCATGAAATCAGCTTTGCTCCTTAGTTGTTTTTTTCCGCCTGCAGTTACAGTACTTATCCACACAGACCCTGAGGTCAGAGAGATAAGTGCATGCTTTAACCATAAGCACCTGCCTGCTCTGTCTCGCTACAGAAATGGATAGAAGGTTAATAAAATAGCTTCTCCGAATACAAACTTCCCGCTACTACTGTACAGCAGGTGGTCTTCTAATAGGAACAAATAAGCCTCTGTTATACCCTCGGTGAAACCCCCATACCCTTTAACTTCTGGAAGGTTTCCATTCTTATACTGGAATTAGAATATATTTTGAAAGTTTTTATAGCTGTTATTGTTAATGGTATGATTATCATCATTCACTTATGTGCATTTATCAAAAAAGCTGCCTGGAAAACATTTAACAGGAGTCACATGTAATCACTGGTCACTCCACACAAACAACCGAACCAAACCGAAACATGCCGTTCAGCCTGGCTTTTCTCAAATGGATAAAACTGAGCCGCAAATGAAATGGTGCTAAGTTTCCAAACAATCCCTTTGGCTCAACCACAAGACACAGAAAAATAACTTGTATTATGAAAAAGGAAAATTAAATACACTGTCCCTTAATAATGATACTTCATTCATATTCAGGTCTTGCAATTCTAATGTAAACTATGACACTGAGAAACTGCATAATAAACTTAAAAGTCACAATATACTTGAAACAAGCCTCTGAATCCTAATTAATAATTCGTGATTATGAATTCCGTAAAGGTTAGAAAGATCTTCACTGAATAAATTATCAATTTTCCTCAAATGTTTGGGCCTTTACTTTCACTTTAGTGCACATTTTATTTTTTAAGACAGATCACTGTAGCTGACGGACAGGATCAGTATTAATTACAGCTTATCTCTATTCTAACTGAACAGTCCATTTCCCTTAAGATTAAATCTTGCTTGCCTGCTTGTATTTAATGACGCATGCAAACTGGGCAAAACAGATGCACAATATACTGTTCACTTAAGCATGGAAACAACTTAAGTAATATTGTCTAAACAGACACATCTGGATGGGCCGATATCTCTCCCTATAGCACTTTTTTGGAAGGATAAATTCAGATGGTGATAAATCTTCACCTATATCTTGCTGAACATTAATTAGGATGATTATGATAAAAGCACATGGGCAAATCACTGACGTATATTATACTAATATTTTTTGGCACAAAGAGAAGCATTTTCACACTATTAAATGAATGAGATGGAGTGGATGGAGGCTAAGATCTAGTGTCAGCACACTCCACTCGACTGAAAGAGCTGAATACATAATGGTTGCTAATGACGCTATACATCTGCACAGATCTCCCGTAGTGGCCGGAAATGATATCCATCTTGCTGTGGATGGGTGAGGATGGCAGTCACTGTGGGGGTGAATGGCAGGAGCTCCAGTGATGGAGGTCTTTATGACACCACTGCAGGAAGTAAAGGAAATTCATTTTCCCTGAGCACTAGGATCGTATTATACAGATAACAAGAGCACTGTGATGAGAGTGATGCCTCATTCAGCTGTAAGTCTGAACTGGTGATTGTATACTATCATGTGCTATGATCATTATTGGAAAAGATGGAGTGATATCCTGCTTTACCCCTAGCTTTTTAACTCCCTGTGCTCCTAAAAAAATAAATAAATAAATAAATAAATATGTATATCATCACACATCAGTTGTTTGTTGGTGTCTGTTAGTACATCATGATGGTTTTTAACGTACACTAGGTAATTGTGAACACTTAGTGAATTTACTTTTCAAAAACAACTTAATGTCATATCTCTATATTATAAATGTTACAAGAAATGTCATAGGTTTCACAGGGACTATCGATGTCTATGGGTAATAAAATCATATCTACAATAGATTAGATTACTCGCTTCGTACCCCCCCACCCCCCATTTTCTTAATGACAATAAATCCGTTGGTTTGACACGTAATGTAGATGCAAGAACTAGTGAAATGTTACGTATACTTACTTAAATATATATTTCTAAATGAGCTTCGCTTTCAGTTTAAAGCATTTCTGTCAGAAACTACAGGATTAACCAGGAACCACAGTGCTTAGCAACACCCTACAGTATATTCTCCCTATGTAAATAATAATAATAAAAAAATAAAATAATAATAATAAAATTAGGATATTGTTTATCATTTATCACTGGCAGTGCCATGTTAGCATGGCATGAATATAAAAATTCAAATTTCACATGGTTTACATGTAATTGAAAATATCTATATTCAGAATTTGACCTTTTATGATGATTGGAATTAACGTGCTACCTTGTTTTCCAGACGTCCAATCAGCTCAGCCAGACGGTTGATCTGCATTTCCAGGCCTTCTTTCCTTACCTCAACAGGACCTAAGAACAAGACATCAGATACAATCATCCCAGCGTGCTAACTGAAAGTGAATAATGAATGATGGCAATGTGTCTCCCATGCCTGCCTGTGAAACTTTTAAAGCAGAGTAGCAGTGGGACTCGGATATGTAACAATCTGCTCTTCAAACTGAGCATTAGAAAGGAGAATAAGTTGTTATCTGGTGCTATACTGGTCTGGGCATTTCTGAAACTGCTGATCTACTGGGATTATCACCACAATGGTCTCTGCATTTTACACAGAAATGTCCAAAAATATATATACAGTATACAGTGGAACCTCGGATTGCGAGTAATGCGGTTTGCGAGTGTTCCACAAGAAGAGCAAAGATTTTTAATACATTTTGACTTGGAAAACGAGCAAGTCTTGGTTTATGAGCACCGAGTATCATGTACTGTATCACGCATGCGCTTCTTGTTTTCACGTGATCACAACTGAGCCAACGGTTTTTCTTTCTCTTGCGCTGTGGAATTGTGGGTAATCGTCTCCCCTGCTGGGTCTTAGTGCTCGTCTCTTATTGGTATAATCAACATCCGTGC
>JAQQZT010000038.1:16841803-16852937 GCA_030068275.1 Clarias platycephalus | reverse complement strand
TGTTCTTTTTGTGAAGCTGCTTTGAGACAATGACCATTGTTAAAAGCGCTATATAAATAAAATTGAATTGAATTGAAAAATTTAATTGAATCCCACCAGAGATCTCACTTTCTGGTATGGATCGGAGTAATTGAGGAATTAAATACAGGCAAACATTTATTAAACAATTAACATGTGTGGATAAAAAAAACTCAAACATGAGTCTTTGGCAATATCAATAAGCATTAGGCTTTTGCATTTAACAAAACATGAACAAAAGAAACCAGAGACCCAAGTTCTCATAACAAAAGCAAGACCAAATGTTCTAAAACACAGGGAAAATCATATCACTGGATCAGCAGTGATTCTAAAATACTTGGAATCCAGTGTTGATAGAACCACAGTTACATACTAGGACAAAACTATATAAATCCTTTAATTTTGAAAATACAAATTAATTTCACAAAGTGAGTACTGTATTTTCAATATTGTATGCATATTTCCTTTGAGTCATGATCCTGTATTTGTCTTGTTTTTGACTTCTGTGTTTCAGGTCTCTTATGTTGAAACTTCAGTTCCCATCATGTACTTCACCACAGTCATGTTGTCCTAACTGTACCTGCACCAATATGTAGTGCTTGTCTCAGTTTAATCTTGCATCTGATCTGTTCTCGGTTCTGTTCAGTTTTAGTACCCTGCTTGAGTCCTTGTTCATTGTGCCTTGTTTTGAATAGTTGTCACTTTTATTCGTATTTCTACCTCATGTTTTTGCTTTGTCTTAAAATGTATGCACTCCACTTTAATAAGCCACCGTCTGCACTTGCACCCTGCCTCTCCTCCAAATGTGACATAACACAAGACCTGTTATCCAAGAATGCAGCAGACTATGAGGAGGGCTGTGATGCCAGACTCGGGATGCCATCTCTTTCCCCAGATGGAGCTCCTGAGATTAATGGATTTACCAAGACGGGCTAGAGTTTGACCTAGCAGAGATTTTTCTGCAGTGCCTGTTTTACAGAGACAGCTTTGCCGATCATTAGCCAGGTGAGCAACAATGGATACAGTTCACACTCTCCAGGCTCACTGAATTGGCATGTTTATGTGCACAACTCCTCACCTTTCAGCAGAAATCCACTCTGGATGATTTTTGGAGTTCATGCAACTAATGAGGAGGGTGTTTCCTGTAAAAAGGATATAAGTCTCCCCAAAGAATGGGAGGGGGCTATACCCAAAGCAATAGTCAGTGAGTGGCAGGAGCGACAGAGCACATAGGTGCTCATAGTGGGGCTGACAGGGCAGGACAGGAGAGCCTGAAAACCATGCCATGCTCTGTCTGATCTATGCTCTGTTTTGCTCAAGATAATGCCTTATCCTGTCTGAGCCATACTCTGCAATTTCCCAGTTAGGCCATGTATCTCAGCCGTGTCCAGCTGTGTTCTCTGGCCCAAGCAGCTGGCTTTGAGAACTGTGTGCTTTCCCCACTGTCATGGAGCGGTTCTGTAATTATGATGATGTGTCTCTGTTTTTTGTGTTTTTTATTTTTATTTTTGAGTTTCTGGAGGAATCTTATGTTAAGATTCCCATCATACACTTCACCACAGTCACTGATCCTAATTTTATTCACCTGCGCCTTGTCTTGGCTAATTAACTTGTCGATATTTAGTGCTTGTCTCAGTTGGTTCTTTGTATTGTGTCTGTTTAGTTTGCCTTTTAAATCCCCGCTTGATTCTTTGTTCTTGTTACTTGTTAATTCTTTTGTCACAGTTGTCAATAGCTACTACTATAGAAGTCTAGTTCTGTAGTTCCTAGTCCTAGTTTTCATGTCTATCCTTGTACCTCATGTTTTTGTTTGGATTTAAAATATTTGCATGCCACTTTAGTAAACCAATGTCTGCACTTGTATCCTGTGTTATTTTCTTAAACTTTACCATTTTTGCTCATCTGTGTGATTTCTGTATTATTTTGCAAAACAAGCTAGCAACAGCTACTAAACTGCTAGCAACAGCTACTAAACCTGCTAAAGTGAGCCATCTGGCTTTCTTTCTTCTTAAATACAGCCAACTAACTGCTTGCCATACTCCTGAGCATATTCTTTACTAAAATCACCTCCATTATTTTAATCTAGATGTGCCCACAAGTTTGTTCGCGTTGAATTTAATTGCACACTCATAAGTGAATGTGCGTTTAAAAAATGTACAATGCCACCTATTGAATTTTGGAATTAACTAAATTTTTTACCATGAAGAACACGGAAATGAAGGTGTGAGATCATGTTTATTAAGTAGATTTCAATTGCACAATCATAAACGCATATTAAAAACTTTACATCTGTTGAATTTTGAGATGAACTAATGATTTTTGAAGGTTGATTTTTTTTTTTTTATGATATAAGGGCATTTTCCATTTATATTTCAAATTAGCAGATCTTCTCTTCCTATCAGCCTTTATGTTACCTCAGGCTTACACCTGTGAAAACCCCATTAAAATGTGGTCAGTAGTTTTTTATGTGATGCTTGCACAAACAGACAGACAATAATCTTGATGTGTATTATTACTCATCTTATGTCCCACCCCTAATAATTTTTTCACAAATATCTTCCATGATGTACATAAACTTTACAATTTTATTATAAGCATAGAAGAAGATAAATGAGTTATAGCACAAGAAGCACGGTGGCATAGTGGTTAGCACTGTCACATTGCACCTCCAGGGTTGAGGGTTCGATCCCTGCCTCAGGATCTGTGTATATGGAGTTTGCATGTTCTCCAGGTGTTTGGTGGGTGCCCCCCCATGTCCAAAGTCATGCAGATTAGCTAATTGGCAAATTGTCTATAGTGTGTGAATGAACGTGTGATGAATTGGCACCCTGTCCAGGGAGTACCCTGCCCTAAGTCTCCTGAGATAGGCATGTCCATATTAAAGTCAGATAAATGTCACTTTTAATTGTAATGTGAATATAGCCACAGCTTTCTTAAACTCATGCTCAGCTTTTCAGTCGCAATGACTAGCAGCTTAGGCTGCAGCACTTGGATCAGGCTCATAATTTTAATCAATGTACAAACTGCACACTGAAAAAACGAAGGATAATCTGAAGCAGAGATGACTTTCTTAACAAGGTCAATGAAAGCACAGAAATAACCAAACTGATGTGTGTTGTTGGCTTTTAGGGGCCTACAGACTCTGGTTGCACAAATATAAGTGGGGAGGACTGTTTTAATGCAGTGTATAGCCTTATACTGTACAGTCATAGTCTACTAATCTGTTGGGTGGTGCAGTGTGGTCAACAGAGAATCACTGGATGGAAGGTAGATTTGCCCGATAGTTCAGGACTTGAATTTCGTACAAGTCTACCTAATCCTTAAATAACAAATCCATTATCACTCAAATGAGGATGGGTTCCCTGTTGAGTCTGATTCCTCTCAAGGTTTCTTCCTATGGACATCTCAGGGAGTTTTTCCTTGCCACCATCACCCTCAGCTTACTCATCAGGGACAATCTGATCAATGTGCTTCATACACATTCACATTCCATACAAACTTTCATCATTTCTATGGAATGACATTGACAACTGTTAAAAGCACTACACAAATAAAATTGAACTGAACTGAACTGAATTTGCACAGGACATGTCCACAAGAAAGTCTCCAGAAAGAAAGTCTTCTCAAATGGAAGTTAGGAGAAGTGAAATAGAACTGATGATTATATAATTCCTCTGTATGATTGATTCAAATGTCTGTTAAAAAAGCAATAGGAAATGACTACAAAAGCAGTGTAACGCCTGCCAGTCTTGAGCAAGTTTTGGTAAACATTGTAAAAAAAAAAAAAATATTTGTAAAGAATTCCATCTTAAAAATGCTTCCTGCATGATTAAATAAATCTTCAGTCATCCTTAAAAATCTGTTTATAGATTAAGATTAAGCTAACATCATAAACATTGCTTCCATCTAACTTGAATTATTGCAGAGTACTTCACAATAAACATATCACACCAAATGTTAATATCAAAAACATACCAATCATATCTCCAATAAATAACAGTGTATGTTTTTAATAATATGACTAGCTCAATACTGCAGTTTCATTAATATGAGAATGGTGTTGAACTTTTAGATTAACAGTAATCCTGTCTTCACAGCCTTACCATGAGTTCAGGCATCACACAGGTAATGGAATCCACCTGCCTGCAAGGAGGGACATCGATTTCCAGAAAGCATGTGCACTCCTGAATGTGTGTCCCTGCAGAGAACCACTTTGCACTTCCCTCTCCCCATCTCCTTCCCTCCTTCCTTTTCTCATTTTTAAATCTGCATTCTGCCCTCCTGCACCATTTGTCTTCCTTCTTTTTTCCTTCTTTTTTCTTTTTAGTTGTAATTTTTTTTTTTTTTTGCCTTAATTTCATATTTTTCAAGTGCTCCAAAAGTTCATTAGTTTAATTAGTTTTTATGCACCATTTAAATACATTAGTGTGTCTTGCTTTATCTGGGACCGGTACTGAACTATTATTTGCACTTTTTCAAAGCCTTAAAGCAATTTGTGTATTGAGACTAAGTCTAAGTATAACAAATAATTACAGGCGTTGATTGTACACAGCAAAGCCAACACTTTGACCTACTAAATCAATACTGCCGAGACCTCGCCCATGCAGCCATCCATGAAGCCTAAATGCCAGACTTCAGTCAAGTAAAAAAGAAAGCAAAAAAGAAAGAAGGGGAAAAGGGGGGAAAGAAAAAAAAAGAAAAGAATTTATTCAAGTACGATATAGTTATCAAACAGAGTCTATATATCGTCATGTCAAACGAGTAAAGGAATACAGACTGGAAGACAAGCGCAAAAAGCCTGAACACTACTGTTAGGTTATCAGCTGTAAACATAGAGTGGGTGATGTACATAGCGGACACTCATTAGTCAGTTTGCTGCTAAATTATCTACTGATTTATCCAATTTTGCAGATGCCGTTTAACAGGGTTGCCAGATTGGACTGAGTGTTTCCGACCCATGCACATAATACAATCCGTCCAGTTTACTATATACCACTGCAAACTGTAACGGAAGAGTATCTCGAATAAAATAAAACCTTTAATTTGCTATTATTCACGCAAATGTAACAGCCATAACGCAATGTAAACCGCTAATGCGCAATCTGGCAACGCTGGTCTTTGTACCACTGGAGAGAGCGCGCTTATTTGATCCAGCGGCTCCGATTTATCCGCTTTCGATTCAGAACACAGGTACCCAACCCAGCTACGGAAAACCCCTTTCTCCTGAACATTATTGTGTCACACTTCTTCCAACATCTCATTCAGCAAATCAGTTTAATCAATCCCTTTTCTGGGTTTAAATGCGTGTTTTCTTAGAGCTCGGAAAATACATCGGGAAAATGTCCCGGAATAAAATGCGCCTATTGTGCGCTCATAAGTGAGAATGGTTAAGATGAAAAAAAAAAAAGTATAATCTGCAGTTTCATCTAAAATAGAAAATCGATTGTGATAAAAAAAAAAAAAAAAAAATTGCGATAATTTAGTCGCACAAGTTGTCAAATTCACATTCAGCCTGTGTTCTCTAATGATTATATCCGATCCTGTGAGCTCCACCCTCGCAACTCATCTCTGAAAACGAAGTGCACATAAAGAAGCTCGCTGATCAACAGAAAGCCACTTACGTCTAGGATAACTGAAATGCCTTTGCGCGGCTCCGGAGCGAAGAATTGTTCTTGCGCCACGGCCGCTTCCTCTTTGCCGTACTCGCGCGTCGAGATGCTCTTATTGTCGCTCATCTTGGTGACGATCCAGCGCACGAGCCCGTCTATGGCGCCGGGCTGTGAGCCGCCGTTCCCGGGCTGCGCGGCCGTCGCGGTCTCGCTGTTCTGCGCGGGGGATCTAGTCTGCTCGCTGCTGTCCTGCGCCCGCAGCTTCGCTTGGTCCTTATGGAGCAGCTTGTGGACACCGTCCCTGCAGTAGCGCGCTGCTTGCTCGCACATCCTCTTTGCCGCGCTGCATTCATGCTGCGCGCTATGGGGGCGATGCCCTCCCCCCACTCTGACATCAGAGCTCACGACACACACACATTCACACACCTCGCAACGTACAGCTGCTGCTTAGTGAGGAGTGGGTCAGAACAGAATTTGACTAAAATAGATCTTATAATAGGCGGCACGGTGGTGTAGTGGTTAGCACTGTCGCCTTGCACCTCGAGGGTACGGGCTTGATTCCCATCCAGGCTCGATACCCGTCTCTGTGTGCATGGAGTTTGTATGTTCTCCCTGAGCTTGGTGGGTTTTCTCCGGGTACTCCAGTTTCCTCCCACAGTCCAAAGTCCTGCAGATTGGCGTTCCCAAATTGCCCGTAGTGTGTGAATGTATGTGTGTGTATGTGTGTGATTGCCACCCTGTCCAGGGTGTACACCCTAAGACTCCCGGGATAGGCTCCAGGCCCCCTGTGACCCTGTATACAGGATAAAGTGGTATAGAAGATGAATGAGTGAAATCTTATAATATAGATCTAATAGAGACATTTTGCTCTGTGTAGGATATACAGCAGTAATTATGTATTTAGGCTACGTACAGTTTCGTGCTGAACACGGTTTTAGTCAATTTATGTGCCATACTTCTTAAATCAAATAAGTGTTCCTAAATTAATATATATCAAATAGAAGCACATAGTGTACTTTACAAACTGAATAGAACATAAATATATTATCTGAAAATATTTCATAAATAACAAAAAAAAAAAAAAAAAAGACAGACTAACATTTCACATGAAAAAATCTAATCAACTCTGTCAAATCTAAACTCACTGACAGGGAAGGCAAGCATGGACATACAAAATATAGAACTCCTTTATCTGCAGTTAAGTATAGTGAGTGACTCATTTAAAATTAAATTAAATTATAATTTTTTAATGTAAACAAATTTAGTCCCTATTATCAAATTAGTTTCTATCTTTAAACTTATCAAAACTTGTTTTCCTTTCTTTCTTCTTAGTAATACAGTAGGTGTATGCAGTGTCATACGGAGGCGATAATTATATTATTGCAGGGGTGCTGTAAAACATGTTTCCAGCTTTATGGAAGCCCCTCATGATAATTATAAGCCTGCTGCCCGATAAAAAACTAAATAAAAATGTTTACAAAATATTAATTGAGAACTTATTATCCCATAGCAGATAAAAAAACAAGAATATGGCATTCCATAAAAGTATTGTCTTTCAAATTTATCACTGCATCACGTACATTGCTAACAGGTTGACAATTCGAAGTAAGTCTTTTTTGAGCAAAATGCATTAAAAGATGAGACTTTTTTTTTTTTTTTATAAAGGCAACATGTTTGAAACAGAGATTAAAAAAATATATGTCTTGGAGATATAAAAATGTCCTTTAAAAGTCCAAGCATTCACTGAGAATATTAATAGTAGCCATTGGGAATGTCATAATCTAAAAGCAGCATCAGGAGACCAGAACCAAATGACTTGGGCCATCATAAGCCTTGAAGTACAGGTTATTTTTAAATGCCAGGGGTGTTAAACGTGTTACTTACACCACCAACAGAAGTGCGTGAAAAGGGTCCATGTAGGAACTATAAAGCATGTAAATTGTAACAATCAGTGTTTTGAGATCCTGGTCACTAAATAATAAGCATCTGTGTCACAAATCATAAATGATTGCCACTTACTGCATGGGTGGAACATGTGACTACTCGAAAAGGTCCAAAACAGCTTTTGAGCTATCAAGACTGCTTTACATGATAGTTATTAAAATGAAACCCTGCTGAGATTCATCACAGTGAAGACTGGAGACCCAAGAGAGACGTGGAAAGCTGTAACCACCTCCAACCATGCGAATAACAGCGCATGGGTAGAAATTAATTGTCAGGAGTGCTACTGAGATGAAGTAGGGGGGGCAAGTGAATTATGTATGGATCTAGAAAATGGGCCTAGAACTTTTCAACACCTCTAACAAACTCTACGAGACTTTTGGAGTGGGTGGGTGGAATTCCCATTGTAAGTTTAACACTGTAAACAGTGAAGTACCCAGACAAGAACAAAACTTCGGTGTGATTTTGGACAAGCAATCATATTTCACTCCACAGCGACCACTTAGATGCGTGTTCAGTGCCTTGCCATTTTTAAAGGAACTACTGGATCTCACTCCTGGCAGATCTTTTTATGCATGCATGCATGGGCTGCAGTCATCTCTTTTATATAATATTAAATGTTAATGTTAGTAATACTAGTTGATGAAAATTACAACCTACCTGTCAAAGTGAAGTCTGGTTATTCTACAGATAAATTATATAATGTTTTTTTTTTTAAATAACTAACTAGCTAATAAATAGGTGAAACTAGAGCAATTTATATAGCTCAACACAACTAATATACTATAACAAGTGGTTTCTCCAAATTGAACACAAATGGCCCCTTTTAAAGATTACTGTTTCAGAATTATTCAACCCCTTGAATAAAACATTTCCCAAAATTCACAAATTTGTTTTCTCAACCATTAGGTGCCTAAGGTGTACTTGAGGTGCACTTGATTTTAAAACACATCAAATACCTGGACTTTCCATAGATTTGTTGATGGAGATGTTTGACTGCATGTCAGAAATGACAAGTCAAGCAAGTTGTACATTAAGTTAGAAATTAGTGCTTTGTACAAACAAGGATATAAAAAATAGCAAAGGTACTAAAATACAGTAGGAAGCCCATTTTACAAGTTAAAAGGTAAACTAACAGTAGCTACACTACCTGGACATGACAGAAAGAGGAATGTCTTGTCAAGTATCCTTGAAGAAAACATCAAGCCATCTGTGAGGTAGCTGAAACTTCTGTGTCATTGGGTCTTCCAACAGGACAATGATCCCAAGCATACTTCAAAATCCACCAAGGCTTGGTTTCAAGATTTTATGTCCTGGAGGGTTCTAGAGTTCTAGAGTGGCCTAGGGTCCTAGTGGCCTAGGGTTCTAGAGGGTTCTAGGGTTCTAGAGTGGCCATAACAGTCGCCTGACTTCTTCTGACAAATGGGCCACAGCGGACAATTTGTCTGCGACCATTTGTCCACGACCATTTGTCTACATCTAACTCTGTCCACCTCCTTTGTCATTACAACCTCCTGCATGTCCTCCCTCACCACATCCATAAACCTCCTTTTGGGCCTTCCTCTTTTCCTTCTGCCTGGCAGCTCCATCTTTAACACTCTACTCCCGATATGCCCGTCATCCTTCCTCTGTACATGTCCAAACCATCTTAATCTGGCCTCTGTAACTTTGTCCCCAAACCGTCCTACCTGCACTGTGACTGTAAAATACTCATTCCTAATCCTGTCCATTCTTGTTACTCCCAAAGCAAATTGCAGCAACATTCTCTCAACATTGATTGTACATCAACATTCTCAAAGTAAACATAGCATCTGTGGTGTTCTTTTTTGGCATTAAGCCATACTGCTGCCCACACATTGTCATCTCTCTTCTCACCCTAGCTTCCACTACTCTTTCCCATAACTTCATGGTGTGGCTTATTGGCTTTATACCTAAGTAGTTGCTGCAGCTCTGCACATCACCCTTGTTCTTTAAAATTGAAACTAAAACAGTTCTTCGCCACTCATAAGGCATTCTCTAACTTTTTAAGATCTTGTTAAATAATCTGGTAAGCAACTTTACTGCTATCTCCCATAAACCATCCCTACACTGCAATGTCTCCTCTTTAGCCTGGAGGTGTGCCCATGGACGGTGTCCATGATTTCCAACAAGAATGTCGAATTTGGACTCATCTGACCATAGAACACTGTTCCACTTGGAACAGTCCAATTTAAATGAGCCTTGGCTCACAGGGCATGACGGTGCTTCTGGACCATGTTCACATATGGCTTCCCTTTTGCATGTTAGAGCTTTATTTGGAATCTGCAGATGGCACGACGGATTGTGTTTACAGACAGTGGTTTCTAGACGTATTCCTGGGCCCATTTAGTAATGTCAATGACACAGTCATGCTGATAAGTGATGCAGTGTTATCTGAGGGCCCGAAGACCACAGGCGTCCAACAAAGGTCTTCGGCCTTGTCTCTTACACATAGAGATTTCTCCAGTTTCACTGAATCTTTTGATAATGTTATGCACTGTTTTACTGATGTTATGGGTTTTACAAAGAATATTTCATTTGCTCATTTTTGCTTTTTCATTTGATTATATAAAACTTATGCAAATTGGATGTAAATGACTGGCCAATAAGATAGAGCTTTTTCGAGCTCCCTGTCACTAAGCTAATTTTGAACAAATCTAGATGTCTTTGGGTAATGAATTGTTCATGGAAAATTCAACTTTCTATGGCTGTTTTTGTATCCAACTTAGCAGGTATAATAGCAGAACCTGAATTTTGCTGAAGCCACTTCATTTAGTACAGTATGTGTGTCAAACTGTTTCATTGTAAACAGCCTAATACTGAATACAGTTGTTGGTCTTTTGGCTGCTCCCGGCAAGGAGTTGCCAAAGGGGACCATCTGATCCGCACACAAGCTTGGCACAGGTTTTATGCCGGATGCTGATGCAGCCCTCCCATTTTATCTGGGCTTGGGACTGGCACTGCATCCAGGGTTTCGGCATTGGCTGGGAATTGGACCCGGGCCTTTCGCATGGCAGGCAAGAAACCTACTGTACCACTGAGCCACCAATGCCCTTCTAATACTCCTTACAGTTATTAAATGAATTATCTAATCTAATCTCATGTAATATAGGCAGCATGGTGCCTTAGTTGTTAGCACTGCCATCTTGCACCTCAATGCCTCTGGTCTGTGCAGATGGGAGTTTTCCTGCTCTATGCTTGGTGCATTTTCATCCAGGTACTCTGGATTCATTCCGCAGTCCGACATGCAGTGTAGGCTGATTGATGTTTCAAAAATTGTTTGTAGTCTCTAATTGGGTGTGTGAGTGTGTGCTTGTGACCTTTGATGGGGTGGCACCCCAGCTAGGGTGTTCCTGAAACTTGTGCCCGAAGCTCCCTGGGATAGGCTTCAGGTCTCTCCCAACCCCACACATGATAAGCTGTAGAGATGATGGACAGAGGCCATCATCTCTGTGTAAATTGCACAGAAACTTAATAATATAATATAATATAATATAATATAATATAATATAATATAATATAATATAATATAATATAATATAATATAA
>JAQQZT010000038.1:16564089-16578785 GCA_030068275.1 Clarias platycephalus | reverse complement strand
TCTCCACATCATTGCATTCAGTTTTTATTCACAATTTGTTTAGTGTCCCAACTTTTTTGGAATCCGGTTTGTACATAATGCAACAATTGGTACTAATTGTTCTCTGCAAACAGACAGAAACACCAACCCACTCAGATGTTTTTCAGGTCTCATGACTATTGACCCAGTATTTTTAAATACAGCAAGAAACAAAAGCAAGTAAAGTCTTAACACATCATTGTGATTAACTGCATTCCAACAAGTATTATTTACAACCAGGCTTCCTTTTATCAGCCTTAATTTTTAGAGTGGCTATATTCTGTGTTCACATTGTCACATGGAAATGAAAGCACAAATAACAAGTTTACCTTGTTCTCGTGTGGGGTGAATAAAACTGTAAAAGTGGATGTCATGCCTGGGGCCACTTTGTTGCATACATCTACTGGGCTCGCCACTTTGAAATACAGGGAGTCGTCTTCAACCACCTTCACCAGATGAGGGATCTGCGAGAAGTAAGAAAACCCACATAAAATCCTTGGATATGACCAAATGTGTACCTATGGTATTCATTATGCTCTTTGAAATGTTAATTCAATTATGTCATTCATGTGCCATTTTCTGCTCCAACCTTACTTAAGACCTTAGAGTAGACCAGGCTAGTTGGAAGTTCAGAGGTTTTGGATTAGTCATCAGAAGATTGACTAAGTCAGTTGAAACCCCATGACTGCCAACGCAACCCGTGAGATGTTGTTAGACCTTAAGGTTTGATAGTCCAGATATATATAATTATTTTATTTTATTTTATTTTATTTTTATTTTATTTTTTTATTTTTTTTTGGGGGGGGGGGTGTATTTGATCTCTAATAAATGTGCAAATGAATTGGAAATTATAAGTACTTACTCAGTGGTGTTATCACAAATTTGCTGTTTTTGTGGTTTTGGTATGAAAAAAAATGTATGAATGTTTACTGCAAAATAAAATTTCATCATTTACACCAGGTTTGGGACTATGCTATCCTCTTAAATGGTTATACACATATACTATTAAAGCTTTATTTGTAGTTAAATTAAATAAATCTAATAAAGGCAGACATTGCAGCTTGAGCTAAATGTGATGGATCATGTAGCTGTTATGTCCTTGTTTTCTCCAAGTTGTAGATATAGTGCAGAATAAGTCTCTTTTATATCTTTCTATGTAAGGCTTTTTATTTTTTAGTTTGAAAAGTAAAGAGGCAGTACTTGTTTCTATCAGTCGTCCTTTCAGAGCTCTGCCGATTGTAATACATTAATGCCTCTATCCATTCCTTTATTATTTAACAGAGTGAAGGTAGTTTGGGATAAATCTTTCTGGTGTCTTTCAGGTTGGATAGTTGCTTTCAGTAGAGCAATACTACAGCAATCTCACATGCTAATAACTCTTTTCCTAAGTTTTAGAAGAGACAATAAATTCCTGCCAATTTAAATGTATGTTATGGTATTCATTTAACATCCATTTAAAAAGATATATTTTAACAGTGTTTATTTTAGTAGAAGTACTCCACACACTAGTGTACAGTCAATTTATATGCAGACTGCAGATGAGGACTCGTAACTTATTGAAGTCACCTTGTCGTTATTGCGCAATACCAATGGCACTTCATATGTCTCAGAGGGCAGGTAGTTCTGAAACACAATCTCAGACGGGTAAGGCTGAAAAAAAGGCTGGTCCACATCCACAGCAGAAAACTAGGAACAAAACAAAAAGACTCCACTCACTGCAATGTGAACATCAACATCATTTTTTTTAACCACCATTTCCTTAAACCCTTCCCCTTGATTTGACTTATTTTGATCAATTACATACTAAGTGAGAAAAAAAAAAAACTAAAAAGTTACTCAGTGGTACGATGTGTGCATGCAACCTGCAAAACTTGTCCTACTTAAATACCACACTCAGTCAATATCCTATTCAAAACATCTATACAGCCAAAATCAAAACTGTCTTGTATATTTTTTTTAAAATAAAGGTAAAATTGCAACCACGGTTTACAACATAAAGGCATTAGAATGGTTAAAACAGTTACAGTAGTTGACTTGTGCTTTACTGTACCTTGTGGTCTGTCGTCTGACTCATGTCTAAAAGCTGCAGAATGCGGGGTGGGTACATCCTAAATGTGTTAGTTAATCTCTCCTCTGTAGTCTGGGACATTTCATGGGCATATACAGATGGAGATAGCTATAATGACATAAGCCACAGTGAGTTCCTTTATGAACACTAAATACTGTACATTAATTCATGTTAATATCATTGCAAACAATACCTACTATCAATGGAACAGGGCAAACATTAGCTGTGCATTCACATTACTCATTGTATGAGCAGACCAGCCCCTTTACTGTATATAGCAGCATTTTTTCTGTCATAATCAAATGATTCTTATTAATTATCGTAATTTAGGAGTTTTTGTTGGCTTGCTTTCGCTACTGGTTTTATATTATACTTAAAATACTGTAATAGCAAATAATATATGACTGGTTTTAACAAATTTCTTCATGGTATTCAGTCCTTGACTGAAGATGTGTTTTTAATAAACTGGTTTGGAGTCTATTAAAAACACATATTGATGATAGTTCACTTGGTCACATCCACAATGTCAGTTTTTTCAAAATAATTTATTCCAAAAAACCATAAACACTTTCAAATCTATATTTTGTGTCATTCAAGTCTATTTCATGGTAAAATTGTAATGTTTTCTGTAGTTGTTTTTAAAATTCTCAGTTTGCAAACAAAAACATTTAATGTCACATCCATAACATTGATAAACTGGTGTAAATGTTCAGGATATTTATAAGGATGTACTGTATATGAATATATCTAAAGAGACTACATTAGTTTTGCAAATTAATTTATTGACACTAAGGTTGTCCATGCTCTGTTTTGCCCGTAATAAAAGTACAAATATCGCATTAATAATTTAAACAGTGAACTGATTTCATTTAGCTACTAAGATCAATAAGGGCATTATTTAGCTCTGTTAATGTGCTTTCACTGGAGACACCTTTATGGCTACTTACACACCTTTTTGGCTTTGTCCTCATGTTTAACCAGCTTGGGATGCCTTGGTGGTGATGCTTTAGTCTTGAATCCTTCTGACATCTTTAGAGCTGAGTGTGAAACTTGATTTTTTTTTTTTTTTTAGAGGACAGTGTCATAAAGTCACCTGTTCTTCACCTGATTTTTGAGATGCAGAAAGACAAGACCAAGGTTGATTACATTAATTAATTAAATTCAACTTCTATACCACTTACCCTGCACAGGGTCACAGGGCCAGGAGCCTATAGAGAGGTGCCTATTTACACCTTCTCCTTCAGTGTTTTTTCTTTATTTTTACCATGTTCAACAGTGTGACATTAATACTGAAGACATCCAAGGTGTAAGAGAACATGCATGAGATTATATAGTAAACAAAGAAGTGATAAACAGCCTGTCTTTATTATTTTAGATTGTTCAAAGTAGCTACAATTAGCTTTGATGTGCAGGGAAACGGGGGGTACAGAGTCAATATAGAGCCCTATTGGTGCTACTTCAACCACTGTACAAATCCATATTATGGCAAGAAATACTCTGTTAAGTAAAGAGAAAAGATAGTCAGTCCATTATTACTTTAAAAACTGAAGGTAAATCAATCCAAAAAAGAATCTCAAGAACTTTGAATATACAGTAATCCCCAAAGGAAGTCACCAAAACCGTCAAAAGCTATGTTGAAGCAGGCTCTCGTGATGAACATCCTATGAAAGGAAGACCAAGAATTACCATGGCTACAGAGGATAAGTTTATTAGAACTTCCCATTGTAAAGGATGGAGGAGGAGTGATAGTGGGGGGGTGCTTTGCTGGTAACACTGTTGGTGAATTGAGGGCACACTTAACCAGCATTGCTACCACAGCATTTCCCATCTGATTTGCACTTTGTGGGACCGTCATTTGTTTTACATCAGATGCAATTGAAATGGTTTGAGCTGAGTTGGACTGGAGAGTGAAGGTAAAGCAGCCAACATGTACTGAACACCTCCGGGAACTTCAAGATTGATAGAAAACTATTCCAGATCACTACCTCATAAAGCGGACTGTGAGAATGTGAAGAGAGTGCAAAGCTGTCATCAAACCAAAAAGTTGATACTTTTTAAGAATTGAAAATCGAAAACATATCACGGGTTATTTATGACATGTTTGAATAGGCAATTTTGTCTTTATTTTGGCCAAGGCGTCATTTCAATAAGTTTATGCAATGTCACAACATTTATTTCAGTCCAGAGTCACAGTAATTTCTCTCCAAGATCTTGTATTGACGATTAGAAACAACTGCATAAAGCTTTTTCCCTGCACATGCCAAAGATTCTCAATGGGATTAGTGTCTGAACTCAGTGGTGGACCAGCGATGTGTGGCAAATTACAGTATGTCTCATGCTCCTGAAACCACTTTTTCACAATTTGAGCCTAATGAATCCTGGTAATGTCATCTTAGAATATGCCTGTGCCACATCAGGGAAGAAAAAAATCCACTGATGGGAAAACCTAAAAGCTAGTCAGCTGATTTAATTTGTGGGGGCTGATATAATTTTTTTGAACTCTAGAATTCTTTTTTTTTTTTTTTTTTGGCTTTCAATTATATATAATTTAGCACAGGTATGTCTAAATGTTTAGGCTCAGAATGTTCTTAGGGAAGTAAGTTGAAACATAGGGCAGACAAAAAGAGTAAGGTTAATCCAGACATCCAGACAACATGTAAGCTTAAGGTACAAAATAAAAGAACTCAGAACTGCTGAGCTAAGCAAAGAGGTGTAAAAGGCTTACAGATGGAACGGCTTCCACTTTTTAGAGTGTGTCTGGTGTTATAATTACAGCAAATACTGTATATAAGTATTGAATCACTCATCAGAGCTGTCATGAAGGCTTTACAGAGCTTCATCATAAAATGTGGAAGGAAATAAAAAATAAGTAAAGACATGGATTTAGAAGTTGGGTCCAATCTTTTGACTGGTTGTGTGTGTGTGTGTGTGTGTGAGTGAAAGAGAGAGAGAGAGATCAGAGAGTTTTCAGGCTTGCTATCTGAGATAAAATTAGCATCTTAATGTAAACACGTCACAAGCTTGATAATAATGATAATACGTATATTTCATATAGGAGATGTTTTTGTTTTGGTACATGCTTGTTCATTTTTGGAAAATAACGGAAAGCAGAATATATGTATTTTTTTCTACGAGTATATATTTTAATACATATACTTACGAGTACACTGCATTCAACTTGCACTCAGTTCTCACAACACTGTCAGTTTGGTGGTTGCCATGACAGCACTCCCGCCTTCTGTGGTTCTATGACGCCACTTCCGCATTCCTACAACGGACCCTCTGGTTCGCTTAAGAGTACAGCAGCCGAGGCGATTGGACAACATTGGCCGAGGCGATTGGTTTAGGGGCGGCGCAGCGTCCCTCCCCTGGCAGCAACACAGCACACTTACAGTAGAACACTTAGTTGGAATTATTGTCCTTTTATATTCCTATGATTTGAAGTAAAGCTATTTACATTCATGTTTCCAGTTAAATAATTTAATAATAAATATAGCTTTGATAATAGTGAGGTGTGATTACTCTCACTGTAATAACATTTAAACATCAAGAACATGTTGTCTAGGCCCCTGTAGTTTCCAGGTACCAACCATGACCCCAACGGTTCAAGAGCATTGCACCAGCATATAGTGAGCATGGTGGACAATCTCTCTCACCCAATCCAGTAAATCGTCACTCTCTTGCCATGCTGCAGAGGGTACAGGAGCATCCATGCCATCACCCTCAGCTCCTTCCTTGAAGATTTGAACCTACTGCTGGCTTGCATCACTTGCCTAGGCTGGCCAAACACCTTAACTAGAAGGACTCAATACTCTATACTTATTACTACTACAGATATATTTATTTTTTATACATTACAAAAATAATTTACAGTATAAAACCCATGTTTATCGACTTGTGTATCCACTAGACTGTGTATTTGTAGTTCTGTTCTCTGTACTATTTTGTCCTATTGAATCTCACACTGTTGTGTATTTGTGCTTTATGTAGTTTTGCATATTGCTGTGTGTTGAACTATGGTCCCCATTTGACCTGACTTTACTAGATTGCATCCCACAGGTGCTCTTTTGCATTCAGATCAAGAGAGGCCACTTACATATATTAAACTCATGATCATGCTGTCATTGTCATGGTACCACTCCGGATAGTTAGTAGATCTGTTTGGTCTTTGGTCTGTTTGGAAAATAACAAAATGCACAAAGCAGAATTTACTTTTTATCCAAAACATTGTGGCTAAAGACTTGCAAAAATTTATGGTACATCAGCAACATAAGCCTGAAGGCAAATTTATTCCATAGTGAGGGTTATTATGATTTATTATTTGGATGTGAAATGTTCCATGAAAATCCTTTCGGATAATATTCATAGTTTAAAAAAAAAAGGGGGGGGGGGGGTTGGTTGAAAATACAATGTTCCTTTATTCTGGAAAAATCATCTGTAATATTGTGCTTATTCCATTTATTAGTAATATACAAGTCTTGAATGCACGTATCAATAGCTGAGATGTCTTTTGAATGTCCTGTAGCCAAATTATTTTGAGTTGTTTTTTTTTTTTTATGGAGTGGCACAGGGCACAGTGGGTAGCTTGGCCACCTCACATATGTTCAATTCTGAGCTCCTTGCTAAATTTGCTAAATGCATAGTGCACTTAGAAAAGGTTGGAGTCCTATCTGTGGTGAATTCACCCATTGTCTATCTATCTATCTATCTATCTATCTATCTATCTATCTATCTATCTATCTATCTATCTATCTATCTCTTTCTCTCTCACTCTCTCTCTCTCTATAGAGAGAGAGAGAGATAGTTTATTGATCCAACAAACATATCAAACAAATGAGTTGTGTTATTTTATTAGGCTTTATAGTTTAGGAGAAGATATAAGTGAAATTTCTCATAAAAATGTCCAAATGTCCAAATTTGTCTTTTATACCTGAAATTTATACCGGATCAGTAGCTATTAGTATTATGTCCAGTCGGCCAGTGGTGTACATCACGTGCTGATTTCTCATCAGAGTCAGTGAGCAGCTCAGTCTGTTCTGGATTACAGAATTTAACACTCTTTGAGACTGGATTATCGCTTCGACCTACATTTTAAAGAACCCGCCGAGCTCTGTGACTCCGCCTACATCACGCCATCCCAGCCGAGTACCTTGAGTGTGTCCCGTCGCTTGGTTACAGTTAATCTACTAGTAACCGAAATTGCAAAGACGCTCTTTAATCTAAGCGTTTCGTTGATTCCGCACCCCAGCCGCTCCGGACATGTTCGCATCCAGCCAGTGCAGGTAAGATTATTTTGAGAATTAAATCGTCTATACGTACCGATCATAATTCACTTAATGATGCTAGGAGAAAGGTCATATTACTGTAAACCTGTTAATCAGACCACCGTGTAACGGTGCTTAGCAACAGGGGTTTCATTAAAATTCTCTGATCGAGATTTTTATTAATTTTATTTTATGTGTCATTTATATATATTAATCGTTACCGTATACAATCAATACATAGTTTTGTCATAAACTGCATATAAGCACACATGTTAAAGTTACAGGTCCTGGTTGCTACTAGCCTACGTCCCATGAAATTTAAGAAAAATCGTCAGTTTCAGTATATTATTATTATTATTATTATTATGCCTGTCGAGTATAAGAGAGAGATCAGTAGTACTGGTTTTCTGTCTTGTTTGGGAAATGCCACTGTGCCAGTGTGCCTCTTAAAGGGCCAGACCATGCACTGACTAAATTCCAGATACACTGTGGATTGTTTGCCAAAGCTTTCCAAAAGCCGCACATTCAGCCTTGTGAAAACTGCACTGGTCGCTAAAAAGCCGCTCCATTGTGCATTTCATGTAAGCTTTCCAGAGTCCAATAGTGACAGGTCCAGAATTATGGAACCTTATTCAATGTACTAATCCCGCAGTCTGTGTGTGTGTGTGTGTGTGTGTGTGCGGCAGCACCACGGACAGCGCCGCGTGCTGCGCCCCTTCCCCCAGTATGTACCATCCATGTCACGTGACGCTCAGCAAAACTTGCCCGACGAAAGTCCAGCTATCTGTACAATTCGACCTGATCGAGGTGAAAGTTGTACTTGCAGTCATGCCAGCTCTAATTTAGCGTTAATTTTGGCCTATAAAACTTGAAGCAGAGATAAACATTTATGATCACTGACATTTTATGGTTACCAAATAACACGTTAACTTGATCGTTTTTGAGAACAATTGCTTTAGAGCACTTTCTTATGAGAACTATATTCATTACTATGAGAACTATATATCATTACTCTCATACTTGTGACAGCAAAAGTATAAGGGTCATCTGTAAACCTGTTAATCAGACCACCGTGTAACGGTGCTTAGCAACAGAGGTTTCATTAAAATTCTCTGATCGAGATTTTTATTAATTTTATTTTATGTGTCATTTATATATATTAATCGTTACCGTATACAATCAATACATAGTTTTGTCATAAACTGCATATTCTTGGCTTAATACTTATTACTTTTTCATAGAAGAGATGCTTGCAATGCATTTATTTTATAATTTTATAAGAAATACAATTATAGCTAAGCTTTTATAATTGTTATTTTAATTCACAATATTATAATCCAAAATGTGGTTCAATGTAATGTATAGATACGCTACATTGTGTTGTTTGTTTGTTTGTTTGTTTGTTTTTTTTCATAATTTTGGGCACATGCATGATCACTTATAAACAGGATGGGATTAATCTGTTACTTATAAAAAGAAGTACACTTAGCTACAATAATATGGTTATTGCAAGAGAAACCACCTGTATATATTATGAGGCATGAAAAAATGACTTATCTAGTGTTTCAACCATAATACAGAAATTAACATTAACTATTTCTGTAAGTATTGAGAATTCAAAATTATGTGCCAATCTATTGTGCACATGTCTCTTTATTAATATTCTTTATTTCTAAAAAAAAAAAAAACATATTGTGTGGCCTGACCATAATCAGCATATTAGTAACTGTACACAGACTTATAAATCCTGAGATCTCCAAATGCTTGACACTGAGAGTAAAGCTCAAGACCAAGTTTAATAACAGAAATAATTTCTTATTTCTTGAAGTAGGTACAAATATGAAGAATACAAAGAGACAGTAGACTGGCTTCTGGCTCACACAAATGTCCGGCCAAAAGTAGCGATTATCTGTGGATCGGGTCTTGGAGACCTGTCAGACCTGCTGAACAACCGGGCTGTGTTTCCTTACAAGAACATCCCGCATTTTCCCCACAGTACAGGTATGCACACCTCAAGAGACAATTTGATTACACAATATGAACACTCAAAATGACAAAATTAAGTTAATACTTTTATTGCTCATTAAGATGGATGGTGATTCAATGTTAAGCAATTTTTATTTAACTGAAACAAGTGCCTCAGTAGACCAGGAGCAAGTTTATATCTGTAAGAAAAAAGGGAACCACTGCTAATGACACTATCACACAACTTAGCTGGGACAAGTGTTTATATTGAGAAGTGCCACAACACTGACAAGAAGTCAGTCAGTAAAACTATTTATGAACCATTCTTGCCAACACACAAGACTAACCTACAAATAAATACAAATTAATCATAGTGCATAACTACAGGCAAAATTTCTATAGTTTCTCTATCTACTGTAATGAACAAGAATTACAACAATTTAAGATATCATCTATTGTGTTTTTTTTTAGACTGCTTACATTTGCAGAAGTAAAAAGCTCTCTCTCTCTCTCTCTCTCTCTCTCTCTCTCTAAATTACTCACTACGCAGTACCAGACCATGAAGATCAGCTGGTGTTTGGGGAGCTGAACGGAAAGCATTGTGTTTGCATGCAAGGCAGTTTTCATTTCTATGAAGGTTGTGACACTGCCATGGTGAGAAACATTCTTATTTACAGTCATTTCATCTGCTTATCTGATTATGAAAAACAAATGAGTGGCAAAACAGGAAGCTCATTAAAAAATAAAAAATAAAACAATAACAAGACCTATTACAAAGTGACAATTATTCATAGAAAATTTGTTAAAATGTATTTATCACATAATCAGTACATTACTACAGTACAGTACTATAGCATACTTAATAAATAGCCATTTATAAAGCAGTCATACCTCATGCCTATACATTTACTCACTGACCATTTTAATAGGAACAGCTGTACACTGTAGACCTGCTCATTTATGAACTTATTTTATGAGCCAATCATGTGGCAGCAGCCCAAAGCAGAAAGCCATTCTGGCACAGGCAGAGAAACCAGAATGAGGACTGTTGAATCTTAGAGTTCATCCTAGGCCATCAGCATGGTGTGTGTGGTGGCATGGCATGGTAGGGCTACCTGGAGGCTGGTAGGCTGCACCTATGAGTGTCTGCTCGTCTTGCAATATGATGGCACTCTGATTGAAATTATTTCCTCTTATTGCAAGAGAAGCTGCATATACCAAAAAAAGAAAATCACATTTAGGTTTGTGCTCATTCACGAAATCACAAAGTGAAAGCTGCAGCAATAATATAGACATGTGTTAAACAGTAACTTGCAAGACAAATGATTTATATCATATAATGGGAGTGATGTCATCAAATGTGGAATGGAGCTCAGACAAACTTCCTTATGATTACAAATGAATGCCTCTAAAAGAAGCCTCTGGTATAGGCTAATAATTAACACTGAAGCTAAAGATGAACAAGAACATTTCAGTTGACACATTCTTATAATCATAAATCATACACATCTAAACAGACACAAACATTTTACTTTGTTTAATCACTGACAGTTTAGGTTAACCTATAGCACAGTTTCACTTCAGACATCTGAATTCAACAATGTTGCTCATGTGTGATCAATCTGAAAAGAACTACAGTATGAACTATAAACTACAACGAGTGGAAGGGTTTACTCTGGTTCAATGATCTTAATTGTAATTCAGATTATTTCTGTTTATGACTGAGTCTTTAAACAACATAATGGAATGAAAGTGAGTTTGTATTGAAGATGCCATTTCTCTGTTCTTCTTAAGTTTACAGTTTACATAGAATATGCTATGATGTAAAATAACAGATTTGCGTAGGCAACAGAAATGTGAGCAATAATTTTTTTTTAAAGTCTGGATGGAAAAAATAGTCTATATAAAATTAGATATATAGACTACTAATTTATGTTTATATGATAAAAAAAAAATGGATCATATATGTGATTATTTTAAAAACAGAACATATTATCTGTAGCTTTTGCTCTATTTAATCAGCATAAAATACACCCTTTCCCCTGCACAGGTCACATACCCAGTACGTGTGTTCTTCCTTCTCGGAGTCGAGACTTTGATTGTTACAAATGCTGCAAGAGGGTTAAACTCCAATTTTAATGTAGGAGACATTATGATGATCAAGGACCACATCAATATTCCCGGCTTTGCTGGCCAGAATCCCCTGTGTGGCCCAAACGATGAGAGGTGAGTTACAGGTTTATATCTGTAAAACAAATATTGCTTGGTCTCATTTAATTTGAAATATGAAGCATGTTATGAACTGACTTATCAACATTTATTTTTTGATGCTTCGAATAGGTTTTGGAAAAATGCTGTTATTTGTATGATCTTTATTTGTTTATTACCTGATAGAGACCAGCATGGTGTCTAGCACTAACTCCTTGCAACCTCCAGGGATTCCTGCTTATGGTCTGTGTGCATGGAGTTTGCATGTTTGCCCCGTTTCCTTCGAGGGCTCCGTTTTTCTCCCACAGTCCAAAGACATTAGTCTAATTGGTGTTCCTAAATTGCCCATAGTATGTGTGTGCCGTGCAATGGATTGGCACCCAGTCCAGGGTGCCCTATCCTGGCATAGGGTCCAGGCACTGACCCTGTACACAGGATAAAGCAGTACACTGTAGACATTGAGTTAATGAGTGAGTGAGTAACTTACAGTGAAAACCAATTACCTGTATGGTTCATGATGAGTAATAATTCATGAATTCGACATAAAGCACATTAAGAAACTTTGCATTTTTATTTCTTATGCCATATTGAATATTATACAACAATTAGTTTTGATCAAGTAATCTGATTGAACAAGAGGCATTCCACAAGTAGCAATAAATTAAGCAACATCACATGAGAGAGAGTGCTGTATTGCTGGATATAAGCTGTGACGTGGTCATAGGCATGATACTGCCATGCTGTAGCCAACAATACAGCACAACCTTGAGAGTGATATTGCTTTTATACAAGAGTTCAGCAAAACACATTTATTATCAACGGATTATGATTTGTTTCTCAGTTATTTTGCTCCGCCAACACATATGCTTCTGCCACTGACGTAGCTAACTAACCACTAATCCACTTATTACAACTTAAAATATCACCTTGGTTAAATTCCAGGTTCTGGGTTGAATCTCAAAGAGTGTTAAATGCAAAGCAAGTACACTAGGGTGAAGAATCCATTGTCACAAACACACACCAAGCAGTGCCCTTGATTAGGGGTTGGAGAGCAATTTGGACTTCATCCTTGTGATAGGATCTAGTTAACCACAAGTAAAGGAATATGGATGGTTCAGATGCGATTTGGAATGACTTAGGAGCCATTATTAAGGACTGAAAGTGTTTTGTTTAAATGACATAATAATATTAAATGTTTTATTGCTGTAAGTCTTTCTGTGGTTTTGAATGTGTTTTTTGGCAGGCAGTTGTTCTTTTCACAGTATGGCAGACTGTGACAACTTACTTACACCTGACAGATTCTAATTAGCACAACTATTCACCCAGATGTGGCAGGACTTTAAATTCCTGAAGCCAGGGTTGTCACCTCTGCTGGTAATTGAAGGTTATTAAAACACCTGGGAATAAAGTTAAATGTATCTTATCCACTCAGATTGTTTGGTTGGGAACTTCTGTATATGTATCACTCCACGTCACAGGTGTTCCAATAACTGTTATTTACACTAACTGCTGGTCATCACCATGGGCGAAAGTAGGTTGGTATGGTCTGCTGTACTGGAAAGAGGGGAGAGCAGATGCCTGCCAAAACCCACATTCAAAACCAGTCACTGAGACATTTCTGCAAGAAAACACTGATAACATGTAATTATGTAATCTTAAACAACACTTTGTCTAGTTAGTAAGTGCTTCTAAGTTGTTCCGAATTGCCTCTGATCTGTCTGTGGTGTTCTGTGTCAACTAACACAAGGCTGAATCCCAAATCCCTCTTTAATCCCTGATCAAGGGCACTGCTTGGTGTGTGGAACAAGGAATTTTACATTCTAGCACACAGGCTTTTCATTTAGTGCTAATTGGAGCTCCCCCTACAATTGCCTGAACTTCTGTTGTTATGTGTCATGTGTAGGTTTGGTGTACGCTTTCCCTGCATGTCGGATGCATATGATAAAAGCTTAGCCCAGCTGGCCAGGCAAATTGCTGAGGAGCAAGGCATTGCTAATTTCCTCCAGCATGGAGTCTACTGTATGGTGCCTGGACCTACCTACGAGACAATAGCTGAGTGTAAAATGCTTCAGTTAGTGGGGGCAGATGCTGTAGGTGAGTGGTAATGTATTGTCAGTTCTAAAGCAGGACCATCCTGTTTTGAGCAATATAATGCTGCTTATTATACCCTGAATCATCAATGATGGGAAGTCGTTCTGTATTTTCTTAGCTTACTGTATCTATTTAAGTAGCTCAAGAAGGAGGAACACTCACAAACCCAACATGGGAATGTGGGAAAAAATTATAATGGGTTTTACAGAAGCATTTTACCTGTTACCTTGTTTTGTTATCTTATTCTAAAATTAAATGTTAGCAGATATGTACATTTTATATACATACTAATAGATACCAATCATTCTTAACTTTAAAACCATTAACTTTAAAACTACCCAGATTTTACGTTCCCCTTGTGCTGCTAGGGCAGCCCTGGCCCTTGGGGTATGGCTTCATAGGACCTCTGCTGGTGCGTTGTGGTCTCTGGCACTGGACTGTTAATGGCAGATCCTTTGAGTGCTGTGGGTGGGACTTTCATCGATTGCTTGACTGGTACATCCCAACCCCATGCATGGCAGGCTGTGATGTGCTAGGTGTTCTGATACCTCTCTGTTGTTGCAGGAATTGACTTTTTTGGTCATTTGTGCTGCATTGAATTTTCTGTGGAAAGGATTAAAGCTCTGAAGATACAAAATGAAAAAATCTCTAAAAGTACATTTTGATGTAGCAAATTTTCTCTAAGCACTATACATACTATAAATACAGTCCAGATCAAAAGTTTAAGACTACTTGAAAAATGGCAAAAAATCATATTTTGCATGGTTGGATCTTAACAAGGTTCCAAGTAGAGCTTCAACATGCACCAAGAAGAAATGAGCATTTTTTGCGCATTCAGTTAATTGAAAATAATGATTAAACTGAAACAGGCTGTTTTACAGCTGATCAAAATTTTAGGACCACATGCCAAGGCCAAATCTGTGCAAAGATATGGAATCATTGTCATTTTCCGTCAGGTAGTCACATGTTCTGATGGCAAAGGCAAAACAACTCCCTTTTTGAATGCTCACAGCGCGCCATCGCTGCTGAGGTGGGACGCAGTAAGACAGTCATTTGGAATTTCTTAAATGATCCTGAGGGTT
>JAQQZT010000038.1:16545635-16561383 GCA_030068275.1 Clarias platycephalus | reverse complement strand
AAGCGGTTCTCAGCTTGCATTTGCCAAATATTAAGCCCCCCCCCCCCCCCTATGATCAGATGATGTATATGTCTTTACCCAAAAACACAAAGAATTAAAAGAGGAGGTAACTTTTAAACATGACCATATATATTCAATGCAAGTGCTCTACCTCATAATTCTGAAGCCTTAGAACAAATAGACAAGCACGAGGTATTTATTTTTGATTGTTTTATCCAAACAAACTCATTAAGACCGTCCTCTAACGCTGATTTGTGGGTGTCATATCCAATTACTTTTAAAGGAGACATCATATGAATGATTTGAGCAAAAAGTATTGAAAATAAAAGTGACCATAAATAATATTTTACCATATGGTACCAAGAGTGGTTAGCACTGTCGCCTCGCACCTCGTGACCCTGAATACAGGATAAAGCGGTATAGACAGTGAATGAGTGAGTGATATGCTACTGAGCAAAACATTATAAATAAATAATTTCTCTACGCCAAATCACTATGACCAGCACAATCGCCTTCATTTAAATGACTATTTTCAAGCCATACATTTCTCTTACACAAAGAATAAAACTTTTTGTTAGAACAAAAAGGACACACATGCCTCCACAGATTTATAATCACATTTTTAATCCCACAGGTTGAAATATAGGACTGATTCATATTTGAGTCTGTGCATGTTTTTTTTTACTCATGTTGTCGATGGTAGTTTTTCTTGCACCAGTACATATCTATTGTTAAAATTATGAATAAAGGTTCATTGAATTTTACCCATAGAATGGTGCTGTAGTTTCTTATTTTATCTCATGCATGTTTTATTAAACACGTAACCATTGTTACATTTCTAAAATTCTAGAATGTCCATGAATTCTTCTATCCATGAAATCAATGCATATATTGTTAACTGTGTAACTATTTACAGCACATTTAAAAAGTATTTTCAAGACTTAATTGAAGCCCTAACCTTAAACGGATTAACTAGTTAGACATGGTTCCACTATTTCACTTTGGAAAACAGAATTGCTTTTGTATAGTATAATGCACTTTTTGGTCTTAAAAGTTCTGCATGATGCATAGAGAATGTACTCACTCAGTCACTCACACACAGACACATTATTTCTGTGTGTCTTGTGTGTGAGTGACTGATTTATCCATAAACCAAATAAATGATTAATTTTGAAAAAAAAATTATGAAGACAAAAATACATGTACACAGTTTTTATGGATGAGAATCTAATGAATAATAACATTAACTGTCAGGCAAGAAAAAATATTCTCACATATGTAACTTGGTTTTGCAGCCATATGCAGTTCTCTTAAATAAGATTCTGGTAATGGGAATTAATGTCCAGAGTTGAGCAACAATACCAAAGCGTTCATATTCTATGGTTTACTCTTTGAATGAGCTAACCTGTTATATTCAAGGTTATAAATTATGTCATTGGTTTTCACTAGGTTGCCTTTCCAGTAACACTCACCAAAAAGAATGAGTGTCCGTTGAGTTTGTAAGGTGTGATGTTTGGCAGTTAATTACACTTTATTTTTTATTATTTAGTACATTATGTATATAGTCACTGCTACAGAATGTTTAAAGTAGGTGTTCAAATAAGGGCATTGAAGACAAACCACACTGTTGGAGGCCATCAATTGTGACAAAGGGGATTTTCAAAGGGGATTCCAGACTAGTGTTCAACGATGGCACTAATGCATCTCTTGTGATGGAGACTATGTAAAGTAGTATCTTTGTAGTGAACAAAAGTGTTAAACATGCCAGAATAAGTTTTATACGTTAGATTGTGCACAGTAGCGACATTTAGCTGTCTGTAGCACACAGGCATGACAGATGTCGGTCAGAATAAGAGTTGTCTTATGCTACCCTCAACTCTAAGAACACTCACTAGACACCCTAGATCGGATCAGTATACATTGTGAACTTTGTCCCTTTCAAACAGACAACGAAATGCCTTTTACTGCAAGGTTGGCTATGCAGTTCAATAATGTTTGCTTTTGGACTTAAATCATATATTTTTATCTAAACTGTAATAGATAGAATTTATTAGAATAGGGGGTATCATTTCATTTGCTCAAAATTCCACTTTAAATTCTCTGAAACATGGTGCTACTCTAGTTTTACAGTCAGTCAGCTATTATCAAATCAATTAACAGTAAGGAAGAGCAGTTGTGCAATGGGCAGTTATCTGATATCAACTATAGGACTAAAAACGCCAGGCAGTGTGTTTTCAAAGTGACAGTAAGTTAATATGATAAGTGAGGGACAGTGAGTCAATAGCACATCTTGCAGCCCCATTGCATGCCTCTTGCCTGGACACCACTTGGGTAAAGAGTGAGCTGAAGAGAGTATAAAGTCAATGATCAGCAAACATGTTACAGTTTATGTCTGTCGCTGCTTTTGTGACTGGAAAATCAAATCAACAATGAGTTTACTAAGGAGGCAAAAGCAAATAAATGATCATTTTAGAAAGGGATCACCATTGGAGACATAAAGAACACTCCTGCAGTGTATCACCACTGCATGGTGGAGGCATTATGTTTACAGGTTGGCAGCATGTCCATCTGTCTATTTGTATATCTGTTAAACTGGCTGTGAGTCCAGCCAAGATTTTTATTGCCTCATTATCTCAGGAACAGTTGGTTTTGAGAGATTTGAGATAATTAAGGGTTTTCATCTAGCCTTTAGGTAATATGGAATATTATTTCCAGTAGCATATTATAGTGGATGTGCTTTCATCTTTTTGCTATATAATTATAACATATCAAAAATAACAGTTACATAAATTTCCGATAACAAATGTTGTTTTCCATTAAAAATGTTTATTTATTTATTTATTTATTTATTTATTTATTCATCTTAATCAGTTACAAATTGTGTTGTAATCAAGAAGTCCAAACAGTGAGCATGTGAATCCTTGATGTGCATTTGTGATACACACTGGGTAAGGTACACAATAAGCAATACACCTGGGATAAAACTTTTAACCTAAACTTGTGCATTTCAGGGGAGACCATGTGAAAACAGAAGATATGTGGGATACAACAGAACATACCTATACTTTCTCAAATGAGATGTGGCTTTCCTGTATTTCCTGCTGATGCATAATTTCCATCTCATGCTCCCACATTTACATAACTCAGCAGGTGGCTGGTTGGTGACAGACTGAGGCACTCTGAACCAAGAACCAGTAGGTTGAACAGCTTGGATAAGTGATGAAGTTAACTTCCAGGTAGCTGTGTTGCAAGAATGGGGAAATTTGGTAATTGATAGTCAACACAATATCTTATTAATCTGAAATCTTCATGCAGCATTTTAAACAACCGGCTCTAGTCATTACTCATTTTCAAACAAGACCTCATAAATGTCAGAACAGAAGTGCCACACACACTCAATTTCATCAGAAAATTGCTAAGTTAATGTGAGAACTACTTCAGGGGCTTCTGTGACAGGATATGCTATACATACCATTATTATTATAAGCAATTTACTTAACATTATTTAAGCAATTTCTCTCTGGGATTAATAAAGGTCTTTGAATCGTGAATCTTGAATCTTGAATTACATGACTTTGTTATTCCAGGTCAACTATACTAGGGAAATTAATAAGAAAGGACAATGGACATATTTAGCATACTAATTGGTGCATAGGGTTCCCTAAGGTCGTTTATGCCAGAATCACAGTTGTACACTCTGTGTGAATTCCGGAATCTCACTGTCAAGTTGAAGAGGTTGACAAGTATTTGCCTTATTTTGTGTTAAGGAGTTCTTTTTTGTGCCTTTATTGGGCATCTAGCTCTACCTTCAGATTTCTGTAAAGCTGTTTTTCATTTGGAAATCAAGGTCCCAGAGTCTGGAGGATAAGAGAAGAGGTACAGAATCCAAGTTGCTTGAGGTCCAGTGAATTTGCACAGTCAGTGCATATCATCTGCTGGTGTTAAACGTCAGCGCAGCCGTCTACCAGGGAGTTTTAGAGCACTTCATGCTTCCCTCTGCTGACCAGCTCTATGCTTATGCTGATTTCATTTTCCAACAGGACTTGTAGTACAGCAGGACTTGGCCCAGACTGTCAAAAGTACTGTTACCTGGCTTAAGGACCATGATATCCCTGTGCTTGATTGGCCAGCCAAATTGCGTGACCTAAACCCCTTAGAGAATCTATGGAGTATTAGGAAGAAGAGGATGCGAGACACCAGAGCCAACAATGCAGAAGAGCTGAAGGCCGCTATCAAAGCAATCTGGGCTTTCATAAGACCTCAGCAGTGCAACAGACCGATCGCCTCCATTCCACGCCACATTGCTGCAGTAATTCATACAAAGGAAGCCCTGACCAAGGGCTGATTAAGTGCTTGAGATGTTCATACCTTTCATTAGTCCAACTTTTCTGTGTTCATTTTCTATTAGTCTTAAGTAATATTCTAATTTTCTGAGATTCAGAATTTTGGGTTTTCATTACAGTAGCTGTAAGCCATAATCATCAAAATGAAAAGAAATAGACATTTGAAATATATCAGTCTGTGTATAATGAATCTATGTATAAAATATGATTTTCACTTTTTGAATTGAATTACTAGAATAAATCAACTTTTTAAATATTTTAATATATTTTAATTGATTGAGAAGCACCTGTATATTTACAGAACTATATTTAAGAACTCACTGTTTTCACCACCTTCTTGCACGTCGATGATAACAAGGAATACCTGTAATGCATTGATGCATGGAATTAAATCCAAAATGCAGGGTCTATTTAGTAACACAGTTCCAAGAAACCACAAGTACATCAATTAAAAAAAAAAAAAAAGTTTATTCACATGCTCTCTATGTAGAAGGAATGGCATTCTTCTCTTCTCTATCAAGGGTTTCACATGACCTGAAACTATTATGAAGAAGGGGAGAGCTAAGTAGTGTGCAGGGATTAGCAAAAAAAATAGAATGGGCCACTTTCTTCTGCATAGGATTTCTATTGTTATGGATGCCAAGCGCTATAGTAGATAACTGGTTAATGCAGATCTGGACTAGTACACACTGCTACCACTGCTGTCACTCCTGCACATTCATTCAGTAGTAGAGAGGGATAGAAGCTTTACCATTTATACATTACAGCTTTATACATTAGGTTTACCAGTCTAGAGTATTAATCATGTGGCATTTTAAAGAAAGCGTTTAGATGCCTAAAATGTATAAACCTAGAGGATGAATATGAACACAATCTGGAGAATGTACACATTTGGGAGCACAAGGGTGTAGAATTTTAAGAAAATTAAGATGGGAATAAAATTCTGCTTAGTAATTATAAGAACCTTCTGGCATGTTGGGCATGTAACAAGTATACCAGAGGAAGAAGAGAAGTTGGAAAGTCCATATCCAGACCTAATCTGTAAGTGATTTTAAAACTCCTTTCCCATCAACCACAAGGATTCTTGACCTTTTCCTAGAGGAGATTTTCCTATGTAAATTTAGGATATAAGACAATACTTTAGGACTGCACATGGATGACATAAATGAGTAAGAAGTCTGACGTATTTAAGTAGTAAACAGTAAAACCTGAGTCAAAACAAGATCAACAAAACATTAATATTGTTATGATGATCTTAATGCACTTTCAATAAATCCTCCCATAATGATGTGCCGCATTTTCTGGCTTATTTCAGGTAGTGCTTATCTCACACAACACTTCCAAACAGTTGTATTGAAAGTTGCAACTAATAGTTCAATTAATTCATTCATATATTCGTTCATCGTCTACACCACTGATCCTGTTCAGGGTTGCTGAAAACCTGAATCCTATCATAGGATACTCTGGGCATGATGCAGGATACACCCTGGACAGGATGCAAATCCATTGCAGGATACACACACCAACACCGTCAATCATACACTACTGGCAATTTGGGAAGATCAATTAGCTTAATATGCATGTTTTTAGACTGTGGGAGGAACCCAGACTACCTGGAGGAAACTCACCATGCACAGGAAGAACATCCATAGTTTAAATAGTTTGAACTTAAATCTTAAAACTACAAGAATAAACTGTGTACAGTAAATATTGGGTTATCACTGTGTAACTTTGTTAATTTTTTGTGAGATTTTAATTATTGCCTAATTTGTGCACTACCTCTACCTTCATCTGTCTCCTTATCCCAGCAGGAATCCCAAAGTTGTAGGATGTTTTAATATATTGGTTATTAGGTTGTGACATCCAAAACACAACAATGGGACAACATTGTTTTTAATGATAGAATTATTTAAATTAATTGATATGGGTATGATATTTGAAATAACAGAATATCAACATGTATTTAAAGCATCTATCCCACTTAGCCTCCAGTCACACTCTATCCAATAAGATAATAACTTGTGCATACAGGATAATAATTAGTCTCCACAAGATTAATAGCTTGTTCCCACCACATAATGATATGTTCCCACAAGACAATAACTCGTTTCCACAAGATTGTTACTTCAACTTAATAAGATTTAAAAACACACCTTTTTGGGACATTGGGGGCTCAGTAGAATCCAGATTCTTGACAACTTAATAATGTGATCCCAAAGCAGATCCTCCACAGACGCGGCTTGTGAAATGTGTAATTAATTTGGCCTTGCTTGAGTCAGTCAAGGGAAAATGCATGTAATTGGCCTTAAAACTTTTGAAGCTACATATGTGATATTTTTTTAGCCTCCTTTCAGCAGCAAGCTTTCTGTAATTACTGCCAAGCTGTCAGAATCCCTGTGGTAGAAGAGCTTTGGGCTACTTTTCCCATGATATGCTCCCTGCCACTAAGGCTTTGTTTAAGGGAAGGTGCTGTGATCTACATGCATGAGTGCATTGGAATAATTAGCCCCTGATGCTGCAGACTCCATAGGGACTGATGCTTTTCTTCTCATAAGTGTAAACACCACTCATCTATTCAAATATATGCACAATATGGCCTAAAGTTTGTGGACACCTTACCGTCAGACCCATCTGTGCTTATTAAACCTTCCATTCCAATGTATTCAACTCTACTCTTCTGGGAAGATTTTGGAATGTGGTGATTGTGCTCATTCAGTAACAAGCACATTAGCAAGGACAGTCACTGATGTCAGGATGCCTGGGGTGCAAACAATATTAATACTTATTAATTTCCATTTAAGAACAATTAAACCCAAAGTTGTTCAGTGGGGTTGAGCTCAGGGCTGTGTAGACCACTCAAGTTCTTCTATGTATATAACTTTTTTTTCTGCTTTGTGCACAAAGGCATTGTGGAACATGTTGCATGTTCTGTGCTGAAACATGGGCCTCTGAGTTCCCAAGGAAAATTTATTCTACAGCATACAAAGATGCACTGTACAAATAATTGCACTTCCAACTTTGTGGCAACAGTTTGGACAAGACACATATGTGGTTATGCTTTATCATCATAATCATGATAATAATAACACATTTCACTTACCCAGAAAAACTCCTTAAAACTTACTATAAAGCTGAACCAGGTGATCTGATTCAACCCATGGCCGCAGCACGCATTAACCTTTAGACCTTAGGTTTGATTTCCCAGGCTTGATTTCCCATTTTCAGAGTTCATTTGAGTGCAACCGGACCTTAACACTGAATGTTGTTAATTTAACTCTGTCTGCTTTCACGTCCCGTCAGCTAAAACACATTTCTACTGAGGCATCACAATGTATCTTTTTTTTTGTATTTTTTTTTTTTTTACTTTTTAGTATTTTTTTTTACATTTTGTTTAATGAAGATGCTTAACATCGTGCGCACAATTATTTTCTCTTATGCCTGCTATAATTGAAATGCACTTGGAAATTTGGAAATCGGTTATGTGGGACGGAATCCTGTTGATTAGTCATTAGTCGGAGGTTGATACCCTACATTACAGAACACCCTCCCCTAAAATTTAAGCAACCCTAAAAGAAATCAAAAGAAAATCTCTGAAATCTTTGCATAAACTATTTTAAATAGCTGTGATTTAAATACAAGTGAACATATGGGGAGGTAATCTGATATAGGACACCGGCAAATGCCTACAAGGTAAGTTAATATAATGATGGATAATATTTGAAGCAATGTGAGCAATCTCGCATATAATCACAGGCATGTACACTTAGACAGACAGACAATCATCATTTTCATATTCCTATAAATGAGGCATTCTTATACAGAGTCTGAAAAATATTTACTGCATTTTAAACCCACATTACACATCTATGGTAGTGGTCTATTGCAATATACAGATGTTATATGGGTGGGTGAAAATTAACCAGACAATATTGAATGGCTATAGAACTTGTAGTATTACTGGAGTCATGATAAAAAAAAAACAGTCTCTCCCCATTTGCCCTTACTGTACGTGAGTGATTAGACCATCATTTTCCAGGATATTGGCTGGGACGACGTGTATCTGATGAATGGCCTACAAGAAGTCCAGATCTCACTCAAAGACTTGGAGGCTTCAGGAGGTCCTCAGCAATATCCTAAAAGATTACCTTTAGAAGACTACACTCCATCCCTGGGTGTTTGAGGAAACTGACGTCACCTACGTTGAAATTTAAAGATTTGCTTCCATGTTCCTAATAGGAATAGGAAATAATAGTTTCAGGAAAGTACATGTACAATTTGTTTGAATTTTTTATATATATATATATATATATATATATATATATATATGGACATTATTATCATTTTAATGCTAAACTCTGTATAGATAGAGTTAAAGATATGATTGTGCATAATCAAAGGAAGCGTTTTTCTTTAAATAAACTATATATGCAATATTCATCACAACAGACATCATATTTATGTGCAACGCGATCAACACCTTGCAAACTATGGTACAGTACGTCCGTACTTGTGCAGCCCTGAGTCTCCTGGGAGCGTTAGCGTCAGCGGTCAGCGCTGAGGTTCACAGCGACCCCCGGCGGCCCGCAGAGGCACTGCAGCGTAAAGCGCTGATTTAAAAGCTGCGGCGCGCGCGGGGCGGGAGAGAGCCACAACCGCTGTCGAACGAAGTAGAAGTTAATCAGGGATTTTCCTTTCTTGAGAGCAGCAGGGAAGAACAAAAACATGGCAAATACTGCACAGCCTCCATGTCTTAACTTGGCGGAACTGACGGCATCCCAGTTCCTCGACATCTGGAAACATTTTGATGCTGACGGTAAGTGCAGCGAGAGTTTTACCTGAGCTGCGGAAAAAGATGCTCGGAAAGGGATTTAACCGTAAGAAGAAAATGCAGCGTTAGCTTTGACACTGGGTGGGCAGTGAGCGTATTCAAGGAAGTCTATTCAAGAAAAGTTTGTTTTTGGGTAAGCAAGGTTTTTGGGTATTGTGTTAGGAAAGAAGACAGGATAGACACGGCGGGATAAAGCAGAGGACACAGACGCGCACTCAGTTTCTGTCATGTACATTTGTGTAGGTATTTACTGTCATAATTAACAAGAATGCACTTTAACGTAATTTTGGGGGGAATTTCCTGTTGGATAGTTTTATTTCTCATGTAAGATAGGCGTGGTTATTTGACACTAAATGAATTGGGAAATCCTGTGTGTATTCATTCGACTGTTTGAATTAGTAATTTTCAAGTTCTTAAAATTCTTTATGGTCAAAATAATTAGAGCAAAAAAAAACAAAAAAAAAAACAGTTTTGAATGAAAACGTGCTTACGTGGTGTATATGTTCAATACATCCCTCGATAATTAATTGATTAATTAAATCAAGTTGAATGGTATGCAACAAATAAATAGTCTTTTCTCGTTTCGTAACAAAAAAACACTAACAATCTTTTTTTCTGGGGTGGGGGTTGGTGGGGGGGTTTTTCCCTTGTGTAGGCCAGTGTAAAATGTGTGTGGGATCTTTCATTAGCTGCAAACACGGAGCCATGTCTGAGCTCTGAATGCCTAATCTAGATACTGTCACAGGCCTGTGATTCCAGAACTGACACAATTTTAATAGGCTTTCCATCATTTTGAAGTGTGGATGTACAGTATGCTGAAGTAGTGTCTTATTGTTTTATGCTTCTTGTAAATACCAGTGGGGATAGCCTCCCCCTGAGAGATCAATTTTCTAGTCTGTAAATGTCATTCCTACAGCTCTTTTAAGCACCAAGCTGTAGTTCATCTGTATGTCTTTTGTAATGCCTGGAACGTAAAAAGACCCCCCCTCCAGCAGGGCCCTTAATTATCCAGAAATCAGGAAGAGAGACCTTCAAAGGATGACGGGGATAACAGCTGTCAAGAAATTTTAATTAGGCTCTGTAGTTGCTCTCATGCCAGTTGCTCTGTGCCAGTTAAAACTCATAAAACTTAGCAAGATTTAAGATCGGATGTCTCTCAGACAAATTAACGACTTCATGCAATTTTAATGCTGGGTAATCCAGTTATCTAAATCCTAAATGCTGGTTTAATGTGAATCTTGCCTACAGGTAATGGTTACATTGAGGGCAAGGAGCTTGAAAATTTCATCACTCAGCTGGAGGTTGCACGGAAAGGAGCTGGTGTGGTAAGTAACCAAAGTATAAGCACATTTTCCTTGAATCGTAAACTTTGAATATATTAGTCTGTAAAAAGAAAACATCCAGCAGAGACACAAAAAAAAAATTTGTTTCAAACTGAACAGAAGCCGCTGTTGGTTAATTCTGTATTTCAGGCAATTTGAGAAAATCTACAGCAGAGGTCAGTGTGAAAGCAGATAAAGATAGATAGCAGACAAATCTACAATTGTCATCCAGAGTCAAGTAAACCTAGAGTCTAGAACAAGGGGAGCAGCACTAAGCAAATACAGTCTTGAAAAAGCGCGACATAAGTGTCAAAGCAGTCGAGGATAGATGGAAAGAATCATATTGCAAAGGTGACATTGCTTGTTGTTGGTGTTGTTGTTTTAGGAAAAATATCTGTCAATGAATCCTGATTAAAACAGTGATTCCACTGAAGAGACTAGAAGAGACTTGAGATATTCTCATAAAGAAAGCTCCCATGATGTTTACACTCATGGTGATACATAAGCCTGCTAATGCTGATAACATTTCAACAATTTTGCCACGAATGTGGTCATGTTTAAATATTAAAATAAAAATAACTGAGCAGATGATATTTATTTAGAGGTGCAATCAAAGTAAAAAGCCAGGACTCTTATAATCAGTAGCTGTCGTATAGTGGCTATTCGCCATTAGCAGTAAACAGACTTCTTTCCCCATTTGGCATTACGTGGCATTTTTCTGACATGAGTAATGTGAATAAAAGTAATTGGTGTTAGCTGAGATCTAAGGCAAGTGCTGTACCAAAGCCCTGTTGGCATGCTTGCCTGTTTCAGGACCCCTCAAATGCATCTTTCAGTGACAAGATGGCAGAGTTCATGCAGAAATTTGACCAGAACAATGATGGCAGGATTGAGCTGTCAGAGGTAAGAAATTGCATTGTTCTAAAAAAAAAAAAGAAAAAAAAAAGAGTCTGTCACCAGTGTACAATGACGAGGTCAGACTACAAATAGCTTTGAAAATAGCAGATATTTAGATCCAACCTGACTGTTTTCAGTGCTTTACAACCCTAGTAATTAAATGTTTTTATTATAATTATTATTTATTTTACACACTTGTCACTTAGATTGTATAAACATTTATTCTCATGTTGTCCATGTCTCAGCTGGCCCAGATTCTGCCAACAGAAGAAAACTTCCTGCTTTGCTTCAGACAGTTTTTGGGCTCCAGCTCTGAGTTTATGACGGTAAGCATTCATACAAAGCTCCACAGTATGTCTTAGCAGTTTTTCTAATTTGTAAAAAAATATATATATATACTGTAAAAACACATGATAATATTATAATTAACTTATGTATATGTAACTTGACTACTACTGTCTTTTTCAGAATTGTCCAACAGTTTTCTATTGGGTTTAGGTAGACAGATGACCCAGCCAATGCCTATAGAAGCTCAATACCATTGTCACATCCAGTTTTCTAGATTTTCAGCTGGATAGGCTGGAACTAATTAGTGAAATCAACTTTTGTGCACAGGGAAAATTTATACATGGCATATTAGTACTAATCAGCCATATTATTAAAATCATTAAACCCACCAGGCCCCTTGGGGCATGTCTCCACAAACCTCTAAGGTGTGCTGTGATGTCTGGCACCAGGACTTTCGTAGCAGATCCTTTGGATCATGTGGGTTATGTGGGATGGGGCATTCATGAATCAGGCTTGTTTGTCTGGTGCATCCCTTGGATGCAAAGATTGGTATCTGGGGAATTTAACCGTTTTAATTGTTCTGTGTTGCACAGCTGCACCAATGTGGCCTTCGCTGTATTGTGCTTAAATTCATCCATTGGTTCTTTGCAATTTTTAAAACTCAGGTTTCAGGAGTTAAAAACTCTCTTTTACATATCTATCTATACAGTAAATAAATTGCTATTACCAACTAATCAAGTCTTCAAATATAATTAGTCAAACCAAGCTATAGGTTTACACAATTACATAATGCTGCATACACATAATGCACATTTAGGTAAACAGACTCAAGAATTTCAATGATTGCAGATTAAAGCTATTCTGCTGCTTTAAAGTTACTGCTTTGTTTTGGATAAAATTGGACCATGATCTACTGCCTCCTAGGCTTAGGCGACAGAGATCTGCCAAGTAATTGCAGCAGGTGGCGCAATGTGTTTATATCAGGCTTCCGGCAATGGTGCTATTTGCCTTCTTTGTATAAAAATTCCAGTGAGCTAATGCCAAATGAGTGACAGTGCTGTGTATGTTGGTGTTGTCTGTAGAATTGCATTAACCATAACACTGTAATTATGGACATTTCCAGCTCGAACTGCAAAAATGGACTCCAAGGTTAAAAAATGAGTCCCAGTCACTCAGAGTACCACAGGGCCTGTCTCTGTGCTACAAGATAGACTTTTACGCTTTTTTGCATTTCAATGCCCTGTTGCATTGTTGCTAACAGTGCTTGTATTTGGCTCAATGCTGCAATGATTAGAAGACTTTTTTTTTCTTCTTTTCTTTTTTTTTATCTGGATTGAATTTTACTTTTCAACCTCTGTTTACTTCTGCAGAAATGCAGAAATGCTCAGATACAGTACTGATTTCCTCTGAGTATTACACTGACATAGCATGAGCAAGAGCTTAAAAAGATGTCTGAAAGGAAAGAATGTGTTTGCCTCACTGTAGTCAGTTGGTAGGTTTGTGTTTGTTTGTTTTAAATCAGTTGTTTTAATGCAAGGTGGAGGGGAGAGTGATAGTATCAAATAAGTGCAAATTGTCAAGACATAATTAGAAACAAATCAGTCACAAGACAGAAATAAGTGTAAAACATTTCTTTTGTACTTCGATAAATGAGAGTGATTGATTATGATTTGCTCATGCTGGTAAAGATCTAAATGAGAATAATTAACATTTTAATCATTCTGTAGTTGGCAAACTATATCCTGTGTAGAGTTTCTTACAAACTCCAATCAAATAGGGTGATTGATTGGAAGCATGCTCCAGAGGTGAAAGTGACCAGTGACCAATTGGTTACTAAAAAATACATACATTAAATTAAATGAATGAATGAACATTTAAAAGTTACTATAGAATATGGACAATATACAAGCGTTACAGTTTACAGTATAACAAATGGTATAATAGTAATACATTTGGTTTTTGTGAGTAATACTTTATGGAAGGGCCACAGAAATTCTTCAGACACTAGAACCCAGGACAGAACATTTGATAAGAACCAATGTAAGAAACAAGGATAAAATTAATTTAAAATTAAAATTAAATTAATCTAATTTCATGTTCTTGTGCTCTCACATTTGATCTGACTAGAAGTAGTAGTATGACATTAGTAAATGAGAGCCAGTAAGATTACTGCACTGAAACTTTCATAGTTCCCAACAATCATTACTCCCTTCCACCTTGCTTCTGTGTTTCTAAATGAATTTTAGAAGGGGTACAGGGAGGCTGTGGAAAGAAAGAAATTTGAACTTATTATGCTTTTGTTGACAAAATATAGATTTAATATTTCTTTTATAACTTGACTTTTAAGTTGAGTTTTAAGTTGACTTGAGCTTTAAGCATTTATATTTTATTTTGATTCATTCTGAAAATTTTTATTTATTATTTAAGTACCCATTTATGTTGGTCAAGAGACTATCCTGGAACACATGTAATTTGTTCATTTTTGTCAATGACAACTTCATCCAGGTTAGGCAACTTTTTACCATTTTTATTGGAATTTTTATTTAACTGCAATTAAGTGCCTTGTTTTATGACTATCTGTAGGCCTGGCGAAAGTATGACGTAGACCACAGCGGCTTCATTGAAGCAGATGAACTGAAGGTAAATTACCTGTACCTGCTACAGATTCCACTTAGCCATTTAATTCAATACAGCATACAGAAGCATAGTGTACATTAGGTAAATTAACCAGGTTATTGTTCTGCTTTAGAAGCAAATCGAAAGCATTCAAATCATGCTGACCATAGCAACTGCCAGTCAAAGGAAGTATTTAAATCTCTGGTTCATATACTAAAAACCAGATCATAATCACATGCAGGAAACTGATTTTGACCATACAGTAGGTATAATAATGTACTAATGATACACTGGCCACTAGATACTTTTAATGATTTCAATTGTGAATAGATCAGGCTCCTCTTAGGATATAGACACAGACATACAGTAGATAAAGATTAAAGTTTTAAAGTAACCTTTTCTCTCTTTCAGAACTTTCTCGCAGACCTTCTGAAAAAAGTTAACAGGCAATATGATGACCAGACACTGATGGAATATACACAGACAATTGTAAGCATCTCATCAGCACTCGTTCACAATGCTATTATAATATCTCCCAACAATATAATAAAACCTAGCAAAACATCTGTCACTCAGATTAGGAATTATGCCCTGGTGGCTATGCTCAGTGATGAAGTGTGCATGGATTTCAATGATTTATTACAACTCCAGATTTGAAGGGAAAAAGATACTGCCGCTTAAATGTAAAAAAAAAAAAAAAAAAAAAAAAGTTTAGATTTTGTCATGCTTTGGCATGCTAATTGACAAATAATAAATACTAGAGAACTACATCTCTATTATGAAGAGAACTGTGCGTTTATCCGACTGATTACATTTTTCATGCTCAATTTCTGCATATTTGTAATTTATGAATAAATAATGGCATCCAGACCAACTAAGATCTCAAACAACAAGCAAAAAAATGATCCCAAACATCTTTTGATCTCTTTCAGCTCAAGATGTTTGATCTGAATGGGGATGGGAAACTGGCGCTCCATGAAATGGCAAGGTGTGCATTATTGTTGACCACATTAAAACAGATAGCACTTTTTCCCTTAAATACGTTTTGCTTAATGGACTGTTGCTCTTTCAAATTTTAAGGCTTTTACCAGTTCAGGAAAATTTCTTACTGAAATTCCAGGTGAGTTGGCTAAAAGCAATGTTTACAATTTGTACAAAAGTTCTAAAGAATGGAATTGTAGTGTTATCATCCATGTGTTTGTATTGTGTTGCAGGGCCTCAGACTGACCCCTGAAGAGTTCAACCGCATCTTCACACAGTATGACAAGGTAGTGTGCATTTCTGCACTAAAATAAATATGAGATGCATTACATTTAATTCAGATGCAGCTTTAGGGAGATACAGTACAATGCAGTATTTCTAGATAGAAGAGCTAGTGGCAGTGGTGGCTCAGTCGGTTAAGGCTGTGGGTTACTGGGTTACTGATCGGAAGGTCGGGGGTTCGAACCCCAGCA